>JAGDQP010037200.1:0-18724 GCA_022664845.1 Lepisma saccharinum | reverse complement strand
TTCCCCATGTTGCAAGTTTACGCTAGCGCGTCAATGAAAGTTGATAGCGAGCAACTCATTTCGAATTTAATCAACTTATGGAACTTCTTCTAATATTGTCTTTTCAGTGGTTAGCTTTCTCTATTTTTAGAATCAAGCAAGCACTTCATTGGAAGGGAGAACCTGACATCAGATCTGGTTTCACTGACTCGATTTATTGGGTCGTTTTCAATTTTGTGACTCTAAAGCTGGCATAAATAAATAACTAATTTTCTGGCATTTAGACGCGTCCGTTTGGGCAAAAAGCCATTTGGGTACTGTTGGACGCCTTGGCGCAACTTGTTTAGCGGACAACTTACGAATGGCGAAACTTTATAATTTTTGCTGTTTATTGACCTTAAGATTTATTCAGAAAGCGAAGAATTTGGCTAACGTAATAGCAAACAAACCGTTTTAATTTTTGTAATTACATTATTATATACTTTCTCATATAATACAAAAGTTCACAACATGTATATTGTGGTAAAAGTCTTTGTATTAAGTTTACGTAACTCAAATGTATGTATTAAATAAAACATTGCCTCTGTAAAGTTTAGTGACTGCAATAAAAGTCAACGATTTTACGCATACTGTCAGATAAATGAAAGAACAAAGATTAATAAGCAAACTTTCATAACATGATCTGTGCACCAACTTATTTTTCATTTTTAAAGGATTTATTAATTTAAATTAAGCTTGCTATTACTTTATAAATAGTTATTTTGCAATACTCAAAAGTTCTACTTTATGTATACTATTAATTATAATTCTGAATAATTTCTTCAACTTTCAATCAGACATGATGTAAAATAGTTACATACACAGGCGCGGGACGTGTTTCTGTACCCCTTTCATATTATTTATTTTATTGACGTGTATTCGGATATATACGTTTTTACACACACGCACGCACAGCGACAGAGAGATAGAGAGATTTTAAAAAGCATAATGAATTACAGTATTGAACTACAAACTTGTCTCTTTTATATAAGCTCACTAATAGCCTATCTCCTTCCTGTCTTCGTTTACTTCTGTCTTAAAAACCGTGTTGGGGTCGCGAGTTCTTCGCGTGAAACGGTGATTTACGAGCAGTCTGCCCGTTTCTTTTTTTCATTTTCTCAGACTGTACAAATCTATTAAAATGAAATGACCCTACATTGTGATGTTTTATTTTATAATGGACTGTTGTTACTTCTCAGATAGCAAATCACGGTGCGATGCTGCTCCTATTTATACGTTGAGGTATGAAGAGAATATTGTTCAATCCTGGTGTTAGCATACAATGTAAACAAGGCATAAATACGTGTTGGACAGCCAGCACATATCCCCGATCTATTGAATACAAAATTGTCAGAGAAGATATGGAACATCTGATAATACTGTTGAGTAAACGCTTTGTGTATGGTTCCTATGAACCACTTACCATCAAATTAGCTTAGTTATGTACTTACCCCAATAAAATTATCCGAAACTTCAATTTTCTCCTCTTTCACTTCTTTGAACTCCAGAGAGACGATGGAACAGCCTAACTTTGTACTATCATTAGAATCCATATTTCTTATTTAATTCAATAATCCACATCAAGTAGCACACATGCAATATTTCTCTTCTAAGACATAGTGTGCCTAGATTGACTCTTTATATTTTAATAATGCATCAGATGTTGAGCGTTCCTGAAATTTATAAAAGAAGCAAATTATTAGTGCATTGAATGTACAGCTTAATACCCCATTGACAAGGCGACGACGGTCCTATGGCGGGCCGACGGCGACGAAATGGCGGGCCTCTAGCGATTTTACACTAATGCAGCCCGCGGCCGCCGGCGGCATGCCGCTCCGCCTCCGACAAAAATCGCGTCCATGCCGCTCTCGTCCCGCAACTGAGCCGCCACCTATCTACTGTACCGCCCGAGTCCCGCCGCTATACCGCTCTCGTGCTGTCCGTCATTCCCCTGGTATTCCTCTTTTCGTCAGATTTGGTTTGACAAAAAAAAATATTGGACGCAGTGGTAATCGATATTAAGTTTACCTTCTTGCATTATCTTCGCAGTTATTTACTTCGTAGTGAGTAATGTTCTTCAGTATCTGCGATGGGATTCGCGCCTCCGACTGTCAACGACGAGATTTAGAAGTCTGATACCTTCACCACTCGGTTCTGCTGGTCTTCCAATTGGTTGCTGCTTTTTCATGCCTTTTGTCTTACGAAGACAATTGGGAAGCTTGTTTGCAAACGCCTTTTTAAAAATGTTTTCTGCTTTTTGCTAATAATATACAAATTACCCATAGGCATATTTTTTGTCGTTCGTATTGTTTATTTTCAACTGTATTCTTAAGAAATGAATGTTGTAGTAACAGTGCGGTATACACTGCTGATATCCGTTGTTCCCCCGACATTAACAAATGACAATCTCCGTAACGGCGGGAAGGAGTTGCCAGCACGTACGTCCGTCATCGGACCGCTCGAGTGCATCGCATAATAGCCGCTATACCGGCAAACGACCAGCTTACGACAACTAACCGCCAGTGTAGATATGTACTGGCGGTTATCGCTCTGTACCCGACATCAGGTCGTGAGCATCGGCGGCAAATTGTCAATGGGGTATATTGCCCTGGACTTAGTTAAAACCACAATTTGCTTGTCTGAATCGAAATCACTGCAAAAATTGGTTTCCATATCATACCTTGAATTCAAGTCACTAAATTAATAACATATCTAAATCACGTTTAAAATTAGGCCTACCTAAAAGACAACGCAAAATCATTAACATACCAATGAAAAATTTATGCCAATACCATTTTTGGTTTATATACGGGTTACAAGAAAACTCACAAGGTCTACATAACTTCAAATTTAAACTACTAAGCCTGGATTCTAGGTAACCAACGCTACAACAACGATACAAAATAATACCAGAAGATATAAATGAAACGCTGGTACATAATTCTAGAAAATAATTCTACTCCTTTCTTCAGTAAAAAATTCCAAGAAACTACACATCGGATATGGAGGAGATCTGTTATTCAAGAAAAAATAAACTTTCATCAAACAATGATCATCTAACGAATAATAAAATGTGTAAGTCAGTATTCCTATTCGTGTGGTCGCTAAAGTTTGCCGTGATATAAGAGTATAGAGTAAAATTCGAATTTATTAGTATTATACTGACTAACTTCAACGAACTAGCTACAATATGAAGACAGGCTACAATATGGAATCCAGCGATCTAAATCTTACTCACAGTTTTAAACCGACGTCAGAATTAGACAGTAGGATATACCGATTTGTTCCTGAATTGTTTTGTCATCGGAAGCTACAAACTTTATTAATGACATTAAAGCACACATCTCTTAAAATGTTTACCACGCAACCCACCGAACAGAATCCTGAAGTTCTAAACAGTAATAAGAACTTCAAAGTCTATTTTATCACTTGCAAAGCAACAGCCTCTATGTTCAACTGACTTAAATCCCAGTAAACTCTTGAGGAATTTGCTATCTGATACTATATCATCTAGTCAATTCATACAGAGTTCAGTAAGCAAATATATTAACAGCTCCAAGTAAGCATGGTAAATATATATAAAATTATAAGAAATGTTGAACTTAGTTTGAACAAGTAATTATTCCCGGAGTTGATTAAGTCCTTGACACATCTATTTACACATGCATTCGATAGACAAAGGGATTGCAGCTATCTGACCCATGCGTACTATTGGAAAATAGATCAACAACGAAAGTTATATATCTGAGTTGTTGCTCACTCAGACTCAGCAAATGACATTATCTTCTTCCATGACCGGAAGACATATTCTGTACTGTGTTGAAAAGCTTTCAACTAAAATGATCATTCTTACTCTAGAAATCACTCCTATACGAACATATATTTATAACCTGTCCAGAATCCTAAACAAAATCACTGCATGTATATTTAGAAGAGAATTTATGCAAACGCACATTGTAGTTTGTCACAAAATAGTTATTTCGAACTTATATGTTTGGAATCAGACAAACACTCATGCAAAATTTAGGATTAGCGCTTGAATCCTTATGCCACCACGCTTCATCACTCTCATTTACTTAATTTTCCGGTTCCTTGAGTGACGAATAGGCATATTTCAACATTTTCAGATTGTGCACGTAACGGTAAATGAATTTACGAATAATACACAAACATCTCTTATTGATTTTCTACTTCACATCATTATTCATTTCCATGCATTACCTTGCCATCATTTTTGCCTAAAGAAACAAAGAACGGAGTTTAAACTGACGGGTAGTATTAGAAATTAAAAACATCGTTCCGTCTCGCTCTCCATAGAATATGCTATCAAATTTCATAATGAAATTTTCCAAACTGGATTCGAAACTAGATCACTGTGGCACACGACTTGACGATTTCTGCCAGTAGACCAAGAAGCTCATCTATTGACTTTACTATTTAGTTAACCATTCATATAATTTCGCAATAATTACAATCTCTCTCACTGACAAGAAATAAAGCAATTGCCCGTTGAATGCATGCACATCTTACTCATGATGAATACTCAATCACGGATTTAAAATATATCTTTGTTGCTTGGGGTTTGGATCTGAATTTAATTTTTACGTCTTTAGGTTGCATGCATGATGGTGGGGTAAGGTGATGGAATGAGAAATGCAGAGGGGCACATCAGAACCCCATAGCAAATTACATGCACGGTGTTTGTCCAGTACAAAGCCCACATGGTATGAACGCTAGCGCAGAAATAAGGGCTATACAAGTGGATTCGCCGCGGCACATTGTTTGGAATTTGTTATAAAATATTTACTTGCCGCAATAAAAATATGGTTACATGTTCGATAGTCATACAATACACACTTCGGACAATTTCTGAGAATTCGTACGTGCTTGTGTTATGTTTTTGCGGAAAGATTGCACAATACTGGGGCACGTATCTTCTGACAAAGTACGTCCTATTATTTTGCCAGCACGTTTATTTGACTTTTGTTCTGGTTATGGTGTGACGAATAACGTCGAGACTTTTTTTTTAAATCCACCTTCAAGTCTGTTTGGTTCTGGTCGTAATCGTGTAGGATGATATTGAGAAAGTAGCGCCAAGGACTTGGCAAAGTACAATCTCGACATTCGCATCGTGAAGCTTTGCAAAACCACACTCGAGTTTTTCGAATGTGGGTAGCCTTAATGACCGGAGTTCACGACGTTACTTTTTAAACGAGGAAGATTACAGGTAAAAGCGATTAAAGATGAGATACATAAAAGCAAATGTATAAGCGGTAAAAGCATTATGGTGGTAACGTTTATGTGGAGGTAAGGGAAAGGGGATGGACGGGGGCACTGGAACTCATGGGTTTAACACGCCTAGACGAATAAATCCAGCCCTGACAAGTGTTAACATTATTTCTATTTCAAGTACATTTTTTCAATAGTCGTTCCATACATCTATAAAAAGGAAAAGTAAGACTTTGAAATTAACGGATATACAACAGACTAAAGTATGCATTAAATGAAAGCCAAGGTCTCTTGGTTTGTACATACTTGTTGACTCAGGCAATTTCGCTGTTATAAAATCTTCAATTACACTCGATATGTCAGGAGCAGAGAGAAACATATGTTTTTCAGCCATCCTCCACTTATATTGACAATGAAAGCAAACACAACATATAAAATGATTTTCATTATTCATAATATAAAGCCTGATTAACTTGATTTTAGTGAGAACAAGTATTATTTCTCCTCACGGGAATCGTAAGACATATCTCGCTATTCCCCGCAAGCAACTCAGAACAGTACTTTTTTGTTTTCTGTTAACACAACTGGCAATCCTACAAGAAACTCCCCTCATAGAGTAATATTTGCTGTAAAGCTCAGTTCCGTGCCAAAGATTTTATAAAAATCTTTGATTTGTAACATACTACAAAAATTTACTTTGCCTGTCGGAAAACTGCAATAATGAAACCACACCAATTATTATTTGTTCATCCATTCCGTAGCCAACAGAACAAAATCGTCTTATTCCGTAGCCAACAGAACAAAATCGTCTTGGACTTTTTTTTTCAAATCAGATTTGTTAGTTACAAATTATTAGTAACCCTGAAACATCCTCTGTCTCAGTATACTGCAATGTTTACCTCTACGCCATTTTTCTCTACATATAAATTCCTATGACCAGTTTATCGTGCGAAACTATATGAATTTAACAAAGACAGTATTGCTGTATATAATTATTACCACTCAATAATTAACCAATAATTTTCGTAAATATTATTCTGACATACGATTTTATAATTTGTTCAAAAAACCATACTGACAAACGTTAATATAGGCAAATTAATGCTATCCACTAATGGTTCAACTGATATACCATTGGAACTTTTTGTAATTTATTTATTTTAGATACCCTGATTTAACAACACCACTTTTTACTTCGTGTTACGCGTTGAAAGATAACCACAAATCCCCGTTAAATAAGCTTGTCATATAAGCCTTATCTAGCGACGGGCACTGGAAACAAACGGCGGGAGGGAAGTATAATTGAGTTTCAACTGTTCTTCACTAGAATGGGTTTTATTGGATTTTTATCTTTTATCGCTATTTAAAATTATATTAATAATTGAATAATGATTTTAAATCACCTTTACGACAAAATTACCCTATAAATAATGCTTAATCCATGTAGTCAACTTTCAGTTTTGCTTGATGGAATGTACACCAATCTATCACACAACGCTGAGGTGTTTCATGGGATTTTCAACAGAAATACCAACCCAATGCTGCGATGGTAATAAAAACACATCTTTCTGACAAGGTTGAATTATATTATAAAATTAACTTCAAACATAAAGGTTTCGGAAGTATACTACTTACTTCCTCAGACTACACTCTACAACTTAGTAGTCTCAGGAAAGAAATGGAGGGTCGTAGAGTATAGTCTGAGGAAGGAAGTGTATAACCCGTTGTGAAGTTATTTTCTTTATTAAAGAATTCAGCCTAGTCAGAAAGTTGTTTTTATTTATCCAAGGTGGATACAAGGCCATATTGTTATAATATACATGGGATGGTAAGTACAAAAATTAGCTCTACCAACATCATGTTCTCCACTCTATCCTCTCCTGAATCTAAGATGCGTAAAACCTTTAAAATATTCATTGCTATTTGAATAATGGTTTTCAAACTGTCATAAATAGTACTACTCTCTGATCTCTCTCACTCGTTGCCACCTCTTTCGGGTAATCGGTCACTTGGCAGTGAAGAACTTCCCTGATGTTCGGGCGGTATAACATGCACTTGAGGAATTTTTCTTCTCTCAGACTTATTTCACTACTGAATACAGTCGTTGCCTGAACGATGCCAACAGTGTGTGCCTGCTGACAGCGAGTACTTTGATTAAACAGATATAGTTTTATTCTTTTGGTCTTTGGATATGACGCACTCACCTAAAGTGGACATTTCATTCGTAACAATCCAAAAAATTCAATTCATACTGTTATTTGTACAACTCCGGGCAGTAGAATAATTCAATGATGTAGAGAATAGGTGAAATATCTTACATATTTATCAATCGTGTGTACCGCATAGCCAAGCGTGTCTATCATTGCAGAAAATATATCTGCTTGTTACTTAGTAGGTATAGCTGCCAGCTACGTACATCAATTTAAACACAAGGAAACCAAGGAGAAGGTGTCGTGGTTCTATCCTGTTCCGCACTCCGGTTCAACAACAAACGGTTTTCTGTTAAATATGATATCACTGCTATACGTGCGAGCAAGACAATCGCTCCAAATTCTAAGCAGCAACATTAATGAACAGACAGAGTTACTCCTGGATTTATCCAACCACGCATTACATTTAAGGTAACCCTAATTATTTGGAACCTATGCATTTGTAATCAGACAAATATTCACTTAAAATTCACAGATTCAATCCAACGCAACAACGCTTGACCACTTTAGTTTCTCTAGGAGATATAAACGCATATTTTAGCATTTTGAGATAGGGCATATTATGTCAATATATTTACGAATAGTACACAACAATCTCTTACTTTTTTCTAGTTCATATTGCCATTGTTTCGCACATTAACTTGTCATGATTTCTACCTTACAAGACAAGGTATACAGTTTGTAATAACGGATAATATTAGTAACTACCCCGGTAGCACATGCACGTTGGGCGTTCATGGCACCCATATCGCCCCACATCGTTCAAGTCGGCGGGACAGTGGCCCGCTTGAGCGAACGTCGATTGATGTGGGATCGACATCGATTATCTGTATAACTTATTTAGCTATTTTCTAAAACTACAGCAAGTATTGTGCGAAGGATAAATCGATTTTTTAAATAAATAAATTAAAAAATAGAGCACTCGTCATGGAATAATATCGATCCATGTCGTTAACCGATATCCATATTGATCAATGCCGGTTCATATGGGCAAGCCGATGTTTATTCAAGCGACGTCATATCTCTCTGGTGATAAAATATGGAAGTCCATGTTGTACTCAACACGCGAACAGCTTTGTTTGGTGACAAAGGACTTGTTCATCGAAGCATGTTAAAGTGCAGAAATAACCTCACACAGACGAATAAAGTGTTAAAGTTGATTGTGTTTTTCCCAAGGAGTCTGATCACTGTAAGTACATATACAAACCAACAAGTTTTATAGTAATATCTATTATGATTGTTAACGCACATCGCCAGAACCGGGGACATCTTACACTTTTGTCCCGTTTGTACAGTATAAAGTAGCATATTTTCTCGAGGCCTGGTGGTTGCTAAGAGAAGTTTCCTTTAGTAGAAAGCTAAGTTAAATTTATATTTATTTACACTTGTTGCACATCATTTCTTTCAATTCAACCGGCTTCATTGTAATTATGGTCATTGTATTCTTAACCTCTTGGCAAAAAAGTAGTTAAAAGCGGAAGAGACGTGAAATGGTTACAATTGAGTGGAACTACAAACTTTAGCATGAACGCAATATCGAAAATAACATTTTACAAATTAGCAGTGGTCGACAAATTTTACAATCCATTAGCATAGCGAAGTGATGGAACTTTAGCTACAGGAACGTACTACTTTTTAAATAAACGGGACTATTTTTACAATTTCTAACGCGTTTTAGTATTTCTTGTTGGGTTGTCTATGTTGGTGATCCTATATATAAAAAAATTGGCTTTCAATTTAAAAATAGGTTAATAAAATCAGAATTGCATTATGTTCACAATGTCAGTTACAGATATTGGCAAAGATGTTTGCCATCTAATATGGGGCCATGTCGTTGAACGATATCGATCGACGTCGTAAAATCCAATATGCCCATATCGGCCGATGTGGATGTGTATTTGGGTAGGAAAATGACCCCCTCTCGCTTTCGATAAACAATTTATTTACACATTTCATAACTAAATTTTAAAAAGAGGATACAGAAATGAACTAGCTTACTGTTGCTTCGCTTGTGACAATGTACTGCACTATGTGCATAATCATCGCCATCGCCAATGACATTCGATCTCCTTGACAACAAATAACTTAATCGAGCGTTGAATGCACTCCTCAAACGTCTAAAGGTTTTCGCTTTGTGTTAGATATAAAATTTTCAATATGGAACTCACAATCGACCCACACCGGGTGAAAATAAGTAGTTTGTGGTAAATCACAGACAAGTGCTTAAAGCAAGTTTCGTATTGAAATTTAAATTAATAATATTGTGGACTTTAAAGGCTCAAATGCTATGCAAACGGTCGCCAATTTTACTAAGGTCATAAGAATTATTTTATTTTCACATGAAATGGGTCTCTCTATTCGATATGCGGTAATCACGAATGTAAAGTGTCTATGAATTGAATACTCCCGGGTTCGATATCGGCGCTTCCAATGATTGTTTCCAAGGCGTGCGGGTCTGGAACGGTGACCACCCGGCATCGTGATGGAATTGGGGACCTCCTATGAATAAAATATAGTGTCGATCACAGCGAGAGCTTACTCTAATAGCATTAGAACGTTCCATGGGCGTCTAAACGACATCCCGTGGATGTCTTATGGACATGCCATAAACATCTCTGCTGTATGGGTAGGCTCTCCTTTCCCAAGCCGTTTGGTCAGTGTGGGAGCAGTAGAGCACTCTACTCCCTCCGGGGAAGGGCCTCATCCAGTAGTGGATCGAATATGGCTGTGATATATATATATATATATATATATATATATATATATATATATATATATATATTAATATGAAGATTAAAATAATTATACAGGTGGAAAAAGCACTATGCATTACGCCTTCCCTAAATATAAATGTTTTGAAATATGCATACATAACTTTAGCAAAAACTAGTCGTACTATATTCATAATAGTAGTGCTTCATCCTCCTGAAATAATATTAGTAATTTTAGCTTATATTCTATATTGGGCGTAATTTAGCTACATCAACAGCATATAATTGATTTCAAAATGCAAGGAAATGGATAAAGATCCACCCTTCAAAGCCAATCAAAAACCATATATTTGAGATGGCTCATTTCATCCAGCAGAAGACAAGAAATACTGCACTAGATACTCTCCGGAGGAAATGTTAAGATGATAATACACTTGTTTTTGTGCCTTATGTACAACGCTTACCTTTGCTCTTGTTAATTTAAATCATTTTCACATAAAAAGTCCTCAAATTCATTCTGCCCTATGAACATAGAAGATAAATACGCTTTTCGAACCTAAAGAAGAAAGTTTAAGCTTTAAGTATTGTTAATTTGTTCGGGGCGCTGATACTAAATAAGATCCACAACTGGTTAAAATTTTAGCAAGATAAAAAATAAAAGTTTTCGTTTTAATATTTCCAGTCTTGAGTTTAAATTTACAAAACTCCGGTGAGTTTCCAACCCCTATATGCACAATTCTACAGTGCATACTATACTGTATATGCCTTTGTACACTAACCTCAATTAGTAGTCTGGTGCTTAAGAGAAAACCTCTTGTTTTTATATTTCCAGTCTTCAGTTTAAATTCACAAATTGAACACTTGAACTCCAGTGAGTTTCCAACCCCTATATGCACAATTTTACAATGTATACTGTATATGCCCTTGTACACTGAACGCAATTAGTACTGTCTGGTGCTTAATACTTACCAGTAGTTTCTTTTCATCAAACACTGTGGAAACTTCCAATGCGTTGGAATATTCTGTACAACGTTCCCAGTTCACACAAATAACTACATATATGTATGTTTTCCTCAATAATATATTACTATATGAGGGTATAGAAGAATGCTGGTTACGAATACAATACCACAACGTCCGGTTATTAAAATAACATCTCCGTGAAAACAAAAATTTATAGAGACCTAGAGTAATTAATTATGTAATTTATAACATCAGTTGCTTGACTAAATCTGCTGAGCTTATTGTGTTTGTGTGTTTGTTATTATTATTATTTACCTTCCAACAAGATGCTGCTATTTAACTTCACGTCTTAGAAAGATGCTGCTGCCTATCTTTTGGTTGCTATAGAATAGGCGGCGCCACAGTGGGTGCAGCTGCACCCACATTAACTTCGATTTTTTAGATTTCCTACAATAATCTTTTCTATTTTGTATATTTATTGTTTGCTATGTTTGGATATATTTTGAGTGACTTCATAAGTCTCTCATAAGTTACTTGCTTTCATACAGTGTTTTCTAGCTTTTTTAGTAAAACTAAGGGATTATTTTTGAGATCTTAAGGCTCAACACTGCAGAGCGTTCTGGAAACAATGTTAGGATGGATTGCTCGTAGAAATGACTTCTACAAGAAAGGTGCTTGAACAATCCTCCATCTACCGTTCTTGATTGGCTAAAGTGGTTGCAAAAATCCGGAAGAGAAAGGGGGTGTGTGAATTCCAACAGATTCTCCAAGATGAATTATGTTAAGGGGGCGCTAGAATAACATCGAATGGAATAAGACCGAAATTGGAATATCATCGAATGGAATAACGTCGAAATGTATGTGATGGAATATCACCGACGAGAATAAGGCCGATCGGAATAAGACCGAATGGAAATGCACCGATCGGAACAAAGCCGAAAGGAATAAGCCCGATTGGAAATGCACCGAAAGGAAATACATCGATTGGAATAACACCGAAATGAATAGGAGCGATTGGAATAACATCGAAAGGAAAGGTTCCGAACGGAATAACACCGAAAGGAATCAGATCGATTGGAATAACACCGAAATGAAATGCACCGATCGGAATAGAACCGATAGGAATAAGACCGATTGGACATGCACCGAAAGGAAATACATCGATTGGAATAAAGCCGAAACGCGTTGACTGGGACGCGGAATAACACCGAAAGGAATAACATCGACTGGAATAACGTCGAAAATATAGTAGTCTAAATAGCACCGAAAGTCACTTGTTGGAATATTTGAGAGGAACGATTCTTTGGTAGATTAATTTACTGCTATCATAACATTATTATTTATATTCTGTACAGTGTTGCAATATCATATTCTGGTGGAAATCTGTTTCGACTTTATTCCAACAATGAACAGAATAACGTCGAAAGTTATGGACTGGATTAACGCCGAAACTCAGTTCATGAAGCCCCTGTGGAACGAAGATTACAACTATTTGTAATTTCTGGTAACAGATGGCGCGAGGGGCACATACAAACTTTCGTCGGAAGGAAATTATCAAAAAAATAATTTCGAAGTTACTCCAGTACGTACTGGAATAACTTCGAAAATAAAAGTAAGTTCCATTTCTTGAAAGTAGATGGCATGAATGTTCCTCTACAAAAGATGTTTCTGCAATTCTGCGTCGTTCCAATGTAATGCTTTCGAACCTATTCCTTTCGATGCTATTCCAGTTTTCGATGCTATTCAATTCGGTGCTATTCCACGGCCCCCTCTGGGTCGTGGAACAACACCGAAAGGAATAAGGTCGAAACAAAAAATGTTTGCTCTAGTGGTTACATGCTATAAAAATACGCCGTACATTGCATGGATCATACAGTAGCCAACCAACCATTCGGTTTCTACCGAACATGTCCGGCGTTTTAACATTTTCAGAAATATGAGGTCTTTATTCTTTAAAAAGCCCGCATTTTAAAAATAAAATTAGCAAGACATTACTACACCTAAATCTGCCTTGTTTGTGTAGTAAACTGTATGGTCACGAGCAGTATTTTGTCGCTATGTATTAACTACTACTATGATTTATCGCACTCGACTATTTTTGTTTCCGTTCCGACTACTAAATCTCTCCAAAACTCACTACTAGGTGAAGTGGTACATAACGAACGTGCTTGTGCCAAGAAAAATGTTCATTGCAGCAAATTCATTGTGTATGGAATTTTTCAAAATGTTTGGCCTTTTTCGGAGTTTTGTCCTGCATTTGACGATCTCATGTTGCTAACGCCATACATGAGTAGCTACTATCTGCGCAGTTAATGGCAGGGATGGTAACCGAAACCAAAATAGTGTTAAACTTGGTTTCGTGTAAAACCATCGAGCTCTACGTAACGATACTGGAGTGACTGCTTAGTTTTGAAAGATAGAAGCCAGAGCAAATAATTTTAAACTGGTTTGACCACTTCCAGTCTAATCCAATGTGCACCAAATGTACAGTTCTAACTCAAACACGCTTCTTATCGCTGTGTGGCCCGTTTTTCTTTTATTTAAGTCACAATAGTATACCATACTGTGCATGTTCTCTGCAATAATTAAGACATGAATCATAAAACGAGCTGCAGAGCGATATCAAGTGTAAAAAATAATAAAAAGAAACTTTTTAAAGATATACTTCTCTTAAACAAATCGTACTAAAAAGTAAAAAATAATTTTGTTTTTGAATGACTAAAAAGAAAAGTATGAGTCGCGCTCTCATATACAGTCACTTTATAAATTCTTGAATTGGCGCGCGTCATGCTTTTCTTTTTAGTCATGCGTAAACAAAATTATTTTTTACAATTTAGTACTATCTGTTTAAGAAAAATATGTCTATAAAAAGTTTTTTATTATTTTTCTTCGAGTTATTTCGGTGTTCTGATACTTTTTCTTAAGCAAATGTTTTGTGACCCAAATCCTAAAGTGTTGTGCAACCAGTCAAATGAGAATTCGTTGCAGGCAAGTATTTATTTTAGGATAAAGAATTCCATATTTTAAAAATTTAATTTTTTACTTTTAAATTATAGAAATATATAAAAGTTACAATGGAATATTTATTGTATTTTCACCTGACTTATGTTGCTCAGCAAAGATTCATCATTGTATGATGTTCGGGAAATGAGTTAACGTTACGAGACTTGAGGGCGCCGAGAACCATTGTGAACTAAAGAAAAGAATGTAAAAAACTGAATTGGAACTGAAAATTTGATCGGCATTGGATTAGACTGAAAGTGGGAAAATGCGTTCTAAATATTTACTCTGGCGTCTACCCCAGTAGCACACATACGTTGAAAATACGTGGATTAAACGTTAGTATTTTAAAGTTGTAAATCTACCAAAGTGTCCACCTGTTCAACGATTTATTTGAAGTTCAATAACGGTTGAGAAGAAACATGTTGGAATCAAGAAGCGGACGATGAAGAAACGGGTTAAGTTGGCCAAAACAGCATGATTGCTGTCTATTGTATACACATTTAGTTACATTTTGTCCGTTACTTTCATCATGATATACAGTAATTTTCCGACAGTAAACTATCCATCCTTTTGCTGCAGGGTTTGCAGTTGGAATGTTCCGCTCTCCTCGTTGGTAGCTCCTCTCTTTATCCCCGCATTCACGGATCCACCTTGAAAGTCACTACTCTTTTACGGTAACTGTAATAACAAGCAGTCTAGAATGCATTGGCCACAAATCCAGATACGTCGTCTCACCATCATGTAAGAATAAGAATAAAGAATACTTTCCTCCTTTCTTTGTTATGTGAATTTTCCTTCTTTAACATTTTGATCATCGCTGCACTACTAAATTTGTATTTTTAAATAGATGTGATATGTCGCCTTAGAAAAATGCATATAAAGCGAAATTTATGTCATAGTTGAAAACTCTTCACTTCACGCCCTATTAATGAAATTTAATGTTCATTGAAATTTTGGTTAAAACTCAATCTGTTTTCAACATGCAAATGAGAACATGAGAAATGCAGTTAAATTTATTATATTCGCTTATAAGCACATTTTTTATGCAATTAACTTAGAAAGATAATATAGAGCATAGATCAATATAATAGTTAAAAACACGTCATATTAATATCCTATCAACGAAATCAAATTTTCGTTGGAATTTAGATTCAAATTCAACTTGTTTCAATATGCAAAAGGGGACACGAAATAATAGTTAATGACATTCAATTAGCTTTTAATTAAACATTTCATTAAATCAGAAAGAATCCCATGAACCGAAATGTATACCATAGTTGAAAATAACAGTTGAATCCACTTTGAGTCAACACCTTTTCAATAATGAAGTCTTTGTTCAAATATGGTTTAAAATTGAACGTACTTTCTTCAATTGATAACCGTTAATCAACGAAATCAACCAAAAATTAACTCACAAAACACGTTTGTGTGCTACTGGGGTATCGAGGCTGTAGCCACGGGAGACACAGGGAGATCATCCCCCAAATAATGCATGTACCCTCGCAAATGAAAATTGGAATAATTGAGTAGATAAAGTAAGTTTCAGGCACTTGGTACACGATACCTGTAGATCAACCTATCTGAAATCGTCCAGTTTGGCTGCTCGACCCCTTTCGAAATAATAATATTTATATCCCTTATATAAGAATAGTTTAAAACAAAGATTTATTATTTTATTACCAATCTATTAATTAGGGACAGTCATTTTTTATTGCGGCGCATTTTGTGTTTGCAGACGTTTACGGAAAATGTAGTATCTGCGGACTGGTTTATCATAAGACATTCAAACTAAAACCGCTCTTTCCTTCAAAATACGCTTGATAATATTAGTCCTCTGCATTTAAAATCTTAAAGGCAATCGAACTGGTCAAAATGGTATCAAAATATGATTGTTGAAATAGAAACAATTCCGGTTTTCACGGTAGTTTTTCACCCGGAAGGGATTGAATATCGAAGTTGATTTTTTATGCACATATCAAAGTATGTTCAAGGTTGATGCTTCCTTAACTTTTTATGAATTTTTGAAATCCAAGAATTTGTATTGTATGTATTTTGAAGGCCCAATATCTCTGGTGAAAGAAAAAATATATATTATCTTACAAGTTATACATTTATGTCAGAAGAAACTACCGTAAAACTTGAACTTTGATATTTGAATTTGAAGGGAGCTACAAATTTACAAATCCTCGTTCGTGCTTTGGTAAATGTTATATTACCACGAGGTCACCAAAGAAAGATGTGAATACGTAACGTAGATCCTGAAATATTCTTGTAAGAAAGCTTATTTTACATATGCTGCGAATGCGCGAACAAAAGTCTATGTGCTTTGTTAAAAGATAGCACATAGACATTTGTTCGCGCTTAGGCCTTATAATTTATATCCAGTGTTCGGCTGGCAACATAGCTGCTCCTCATTTTAAATCTTCCTTTCCATTATGCAACCAGTCCTTTGGCAAAACGTTGTTACCTTTCTGTGTGTTGTGAAGTGTTTATTATTATCTCTTATTACTTAAGCATATCAATTATCATAGTAATATCGTTCTTCATAATTCTGATTGTAATAAAAAGCATTACTTTTAACAACTATTCTTTATACGAGTTACCAAGGCACGCACGAGCATTATTCATCCCCAATTTGCGAATTTGTAACTAAGTTTCAAACTTAAATATTTCTACTGTAGTTTCTCCTGACGTAAATGTATAACTTATGCAAAAATAGGGATGACTAGAAATAAACGCGGAGATCTCAAGTGGATCCGACTAAAATTATCGATGTGTGGAACAGAGGAATTTAAAATCCATACAGCAGAACCGTGGATACCCGAACCTAGCGAGATCGAGGTCGAAATGTCGGTAAAGAAATCGAAAATTTTCAAATCACCAGAAATAGACAATATTCCAGAAGAAATAATTATAGCGGAAGGAACGGCACTAATCAAGGAACTGCATAAATTGATAAGTGTTATATGGAGAAAGGAGGAGCTTCCAAAGGAATAGAAAACCTCAATAATAGTTCCGGTTTATAAAAATAAAGCAAATAGTGAATAAAACAAAACATCTTATGTAAAAAGCTAGAAGTACAATAAAACAAACTCTGAGTATATACAGAGCCCTCGGTATAAGAAGTTAAAAAATAAAATCAACGGCTGTTAAAGGGTCATCACAAAATATTGAGAAATGCAACATAAAACTTAACTATCGAAGATGATCATCTCAATTGAGATCTGCGACAGTCTGTGGGAGACTGAGATGATACATCTTTAGTTTTCATTTTTAATTTGCTTCAGCTTATTTATGACTTTAGGTATCTCAGGCCAGGATAGGGGGAGAGGTTCTTGGAAGGTAGGTGACACCATTTGCTTATTTCCCTGGTGTGACTAAGGAAAAAACATAGAAAACCTCATTCTACTTTTCCTTTTTCTGCACAATTTGTTTTATTGTATCATAATGTTTTTTATCTCTGAGGTTTTTGAACCACAATACTACGGATTGAAACGAATAAGTTCATTACGCGCCATATGTAAAAGAAAGGAATGAAAAAAAAATTGTTCTCATGGTTTCTTTATACGTCCTTTAAATTATCTGCTGTCACGTTTATCTCACAAAACTACCACATACATACAAAGAGGACTCCAAACAAAACATAGGCACTAGGGATGACCAGATTCGGATCCAAAAGAATCAGATCCAGATATCCAAAACTCGGATTCGAAACTTCAGGGTTTGGGATATCCGGTCCAATGGATTCGTGCGATTTCGGTCACATATTCAAAGACTCAGTATTCGGACTTCGTAATTATGATGCATTTGAAACTGCGATGCCTAGATGGGAAGTTATGAAAGGCCCTGGTCAATACCTTTCCCATCCTCTGCCTTCCTCATCCCGACCTGTACCGAAAATGACAAAAGCCATAAATAAAGTCAATTTAATTCGATATATCTGAAACTCGAAAAATATATTTTATAGAGATAGTTGTGTATTTGATTGTTATTGTTTTCTTGTCCAAAGTTAGCTGAGCCAAAGTTAGTTGAAACATTTTTAACGTCTTTAAAAAAAAAAAAAAAAAAAAAAAAGAACGTGCTTTATTTCTCTAAGCACGGTTGGTGGGTGGGTGTAGCTTGAAGAGACAAGAATGTGATGTCGAT
Organism: Lepisma saccharinum; assembly: GCA_022664845.1. Classification (NCBI taxonomy): domain Eukaryota; kingdom Metazoa; phylum Arthropoda; class Insecta; order Zygentoma; family Lepismatidae; genus Lepisma; species Lepisma saccharinum. Next base: position 444 of record JAGDQP010037200.1, on the reverse strand, counting down.
ATTTGTTTTCCTTTTGACTCTTCAATATATGTTTCTTTAATTTAATTTTTAAGGCCCTTAGGCAACTTTGGCTCAGGCCGTATGGATGATGATGGTATGATTGGTGAAATAAAGAAAGTGAGAGGAAACGGGAGAACCCAGAGAAAACCCACGCACACGGTGTTTGTCCACCACATCCAATATATGTATTAGTGACAGAATATTATATGACTGGTTTCAAAAGCATTACTCTTGCAATCCATGTATAACTCAGCAATTTCTTCTTTCTTTTTATGATCCTGCTTTTCCTCTCTCCCTTCACAACACTCCAAAATGAAAAGTAAAAGAACCCAAAATAAGACGTCGTTTGGTAGCCGGAAGAAATTCCACAAAATATGTACGAGCATCATTTGTCCATGCTCCAGATATCCGACATCCGGTTATCCGAAACTCGAATCAGGATAT
>JAGDQP010037199.1:7715-18724 GCA_022664845.1 Lepisma saccharinum | reverse complement strand
AGAGCCGCTGTAGCTCAGTGGTAGAGCGTTGGCGTAGCATTAGGGAAGTCCTTGGTTCAATCCTCACTAAGATTTTTCCAGGGGTTTTCCTCAATCACACCAGGCAAATGCAGGGATGGCACTTTGAGCATATGTCCTGGCCGTCACCTTACCGAATCCTTTCCCCTCCCCTATCCAGGTCTGAGCCTTAAATGCCTAAAGGTCACCAATAAAATTCAATTTCTTATACAAACGCTCTCTCCCTCTGTCGACAACTTTCAACTCAGAAATTACTAGGGCTAGGAAGTTGGTGGAGGTGTCGTTGGAAAGGTCTCAGCGAGACAAATTCAAACCTGCATACATAATCCAGATTACAGGGGTGAATCCCCGAGATACAGGGAGGATTTTAAACTCAGAAACTTCTAATGTTGTGAACGTGTCGTTTCAAATGTCTTGCTTTTGAAGCTTGGCGGGAGTATACATCCACAGTCCTCCAGCTGGGCTCTGCCTTATTTGTTTATTACCGTAAGTATTTCCTAATGTTCATAGATTCTTCAGGATTTAATGCTGTAATATTTTGGTCAACTCTTCACTACAAGTTTGTGTTTCCTGGCAACCCTTTTCAAGATACTTAGAGTTCAGTAATTCTATTAACCAATATATCTTTAAGTAACCTATGCTTATCGTATTTACATCTACATCGTCTTTCATTTATTTTTGAATTGTATTTTTTTAAGCCGGGTTGGAGTTACTGATCTCCCACCATGCGCCTTCCTAGATGGCAGATAAGAGAATGCCGACCAGATATGGTGAGTACTGGAAATATTCTGGGGCGGACCAAAACCAGTACTACTGCATTGCAGTTTGTAGAGGGATCTACAGAGGGTAAGAGAAGATAACGTCGAATAAAAAGATCATGGCAAAGGGAAGCAGCTTCACCATTACCAGCCTGAGGCTGAAAATGAATGACATCGGCACGGCTCAGAGATGGACAGAGGACAACATCTTGACTGTCTGCCTTTACTGCGAGGTCGTAGAGCTGACAACACTACACCTCTAAATCATGTCACTACGAAATAGTAACAGATGGTTCATGGATTCTCCTGTGGTAAAATCTTGTCCAGGATAGAGTCCTATGGCGAACATTTGTTACTGAGGCAATGAACTTGCGAGTTCTGTAAGCCATAGAGTAAGTACGTAAGTAAGTATTTTTTTTAAGAATTCGAAATCGTGTCACTGACAGAGATAATTAGAAACATTGCATAGAACTGTGATTTTTACTGTATTCAAATTCACTGTAATTGTACGTCATCGTTACCAAAACAATTCAGTAAAATGTACCTATTTTGTTTGTAGGAGTATCCTTACTATGGAATTGATTGACAAAGGAAAAGGAATTAGTAGTTTTCGTAAAGCGCGTAATACGGCGTTTCGACCTTTGTTGTAATCTCAGCATTGTAAATGTGATTGACATCTTCTACAACGTGTTTTGAAGTATACACACTCACGCGTCCGCGCGCAACATATCTACTAAAGCCTGGTGGAAGTATCTGTGTATGGCAACACTGGCTACGGGTGAAATGTTCACTTAATAGTTTAACGGTAGTGCAACAGATGGCGGAGGTAGCCCTGCGAACGCTTTTCGTTTCCAACTTCCTTTTTTTTTATCCGCATGTGCCTGCCAGAGATAAATTTATCATTGCTTGCTTCCTGCTTTCAAAAATGAAGCTCAACTTTTCTTTTTGTCTGTCATTGAAAACCTAGTTTATCGACCTGTGAAACCCCTTTCCGACACACCCAGCACATTGGGAGCAATTACTTGGATAACGTGTTCCAAAATGTTATTCGAACGTTGCTCTTTCTTACTTTTTCAATTTCTTTGTCTCGCCAACATTTTACTGAGAAAAAGTGCTCGATAAATCAAGTAAATAAGAAAAGAAAAACAAAGAGAAGGCAACGTGGACCGAAAAGCACTTAGTTTTGAAGAAAATCGATCGACTTTAAAAATCGAAATTTACTTCTGAAATTGTAGCCAAGCCAGAGTATATACTATATTGTTGACATTAATAATAATGGTTTACGGATCTCACAAGTTCATCGCCGCAGTAAAAACACATTCACCATTGCATTCTATCAAGAACCATTCACGTTCAAAATGCAAGAACAAGTCAGTTTTCATCTTGAACATCTATTCTCGAAGATTCCTTCTAATATTGTTATCTCAATGACGTCTCGGTCTTCCCAACGGCCTCTTTCCCTCCGGCTTACCAACCACGATATAATATAATCTTCGCTTTCCCCATCCGAGCTACATAGCTTGACCATCTTAGCCGCCGTGATTTTTTATTGTCCTTACAATGTCTGGTGAATTATAATGTGTGGAGCTTCCTCCATTCTCCGGCCATCTGCTCTGTTTCTTTGGCAAATAGTAATATATTCTAAAATATATGTTGTCGCAAATAAGCTTAAAATTACAAATTTTAAATTAGTGTGTTTTTGGTTTTATACTAACAGGTGATCTTTTTCAATACGAGAGTTTCATCTCAACTTTTTTTCTTTAGTGTTGCCTGTACTTCAATGTTATAACTACTTAAACTACAAACTTCAACAAATTTGAAAATGGCTTATGTTCGAATACATGGCTTTCAACTGTAGCTCCAGGGTTAAGCTAAATTTGCCACCTATCAGTTAAAAAAATATATATATATTAGCTCAATACTTTGGAATATAACCCAGAAAGGGTTTTAACTCTCTGTCTTGAACACATCAGGTGTGCACCGAAAAAACTGGTCACCAGGGAATAGAGTTCTGGTCTTCCGATTACAAGTCGGATGGCCTACTAAGCTGCATGGCGACATGGTAGTATTTTTATGCGTGTAACCTTTTACTCCAGGCTCAGCTCGATAGCGGCAGCTAGAGTAGAAGATATATAATAGGGAGACTGGGGTTCGATTCCCTGCGAGGCAGTAAACAATGTATCTGGGGCATTTTACGACCTCATATCGATACAGAAAACATTGAAAAATGATGTTGTACTTGATTTGAAACATTTTATAAGCACTTTTCTCGAAATTCGTTTACGAGGGAAGCATTGAAGTCACTGAAGTCATTTTTGTGAAATTAATTTCATGACTAATTTCGGATTGCTGGTCACTCGTGTTACAATTGCGTTATTGTGCCACTTCGATCTTTTAAACTTTACACACCGAATGACAATTAACATGTCGTTGCCACACATTGTTGACTTATCTCTCTCCACCGAGATGTTAATGTCTTGTATATGCCATTTTAAAGGAACCAAGTCATACTATCATTATAAATATCCCCTCAGGTATGTCTGGATTGTTGAGAGTGGGTCATCCACTTCTTGTATTTTTCATTCAATGTATAATTTTACATTTATCCAGTTCATATCTCCTTTCTTTTTTGTAATCTTCTACCAATAGATTCCGATTTTTTTTTTTTTTTTGCTATCAATATTGAAATACGTTGGCAATTGGTCGCAGAAACTTTTATAGAAGTTGGTTTTGGGAGGGGTCCACTGGCTTCCGCAGAGTAGAAGGTGTGTCTAGGTAGGAAATGTACATTATATTAAATATTAAATATATTTCTATGTAATTACGTATAAAATTCTTGTAACAGGACCCAACCCACTCCATAAATACATCTCTAGAGTTAGTCACATTCCGACTAGTGTTGAGTGTTGGTTGCGTGATTTCTCTACATTTTTTGACAATTAGTAATTTCTTCGTAAATTTCTTTATAGTCGAACTTCCCCCATCCCGAAAAATAGGTTATAAGGAGAAAACAGTTACGCTTTCTGAATCTAAGCTTTAAGAGTATTTGAAATACAAAATAACAGCAACATGACAAATAGCAGGGTGTTCAGAAATATTCCAAAGAAGGTATATTTGGGTGAGAAACGGAAAAAATGCTACATGCAGGAATAAAACTTTTTCTCTTAATTTTCTAGCAGTATATTTCATTTATTATTATTATTTTAAAGTTATGAAAATTGCAGTAGGAAATCATTTGCAAGATGGTTGATAGCTTTCCGATCAATTTCAGGATTGCCAGCTGTAGCTAAAGTTAAAAATTTTTTTTTTTGAAACTTTCGAATTTCTTTCAGGAATTCCTCCCTCCCCCCCTCTCTCTCCGGAAAACAGGGAAGCAGGTAAAGTATCGTATTGCCAATGTAATGTCTATTATCTCTCAAATGAGCAGTAACGTGCAGCCAAACACCGGTATACAAATTTCTTCCATTACATACTGTATACGTCGTGAAAATGTTAAAAGGTCGTAGTGACTGAGGGACTCACTTGAGGAAAAAGTGATCATCATTAGGCTATTTACCGATCCGAAATTAGTCACGAATCACATTTTCACACACACACACAAAACTCTAGCAACTAATTATTTCCCCCATTATTTTCATCCTTCAGAAGAACAAGTAATGTGTTCACAATGAGAGAAGATTAAAGGGAGATTTTAATGGACAACTATCAGCAGGAAATAAGATGCCAGGGTTAAAAGCAAGCGATTACTTTTAAAAACTTAAATTGTATTGTTATTCCTAAAAAAAGAAGAAGAAGAAGAAGCTCTTATGTGGATCTTCTTTCAGTGACTTGGAAACACTGTTGTTCCTATTTACCGACTTGGAAAGCAATCTCTAAATGTTTTCCAACATTTTTTTCTAGAAAACGTAACAGAGAGAAAGACGACGAAGCACGCAAAAGAGGTAAAGAAGAAAAGAAAGAAGAGAATAATCGAAGTCTAAAAAAGGAATCTGATATATAAAGCAGGCATGTGATGTAGAATGAAGGTCGGAATCTTGAAATAGAAGCTTCTCTTGTCGCTACAATGTTTTAAAGAGAGCCAAAGTCCAAACAACTTTACTAAGTCCATCGTTATTCCTTCTTTATATGCTTTCTTTTTTTTGTTTCCTTTCTTTCTTTACTTCAGTTTTTCCATGTATTTGAGACACTCAGCCAAATAGAATTTTCCGCAACCCACTTGAAACATTATCACAAGGCAACAGACGACAAACATGAGTGCGGGGTTTAAAAGAACTATTTAAGATGCTATTCAAGACCTCAACGCACACACACACGCAAACCAGACAGGCACATATGCTCTCTGGCTCTAGTCCTGAAAAGCCTCTTTTCGGACTCATTAAACACACTCTCTCTCACATATATATAGAGTGTGACACGGAGCGGTAAAGAAGAAGTCAGGTACAAACAACCAATTACGTTGTACAGGAAATATACAAGAAAACTGTTGTTAAGAAATCAATACTGTTGTATAGTTCATTACACAATTTTTCTGAATTAGTGTGTAAAACGCTACGCTACCCCAAGTCCTATCCTTTTTAATTCTAGTGAAATATCTCCGGTAATACTTTAAAATCTCACGAGAAAGTGGGGTGTGAATTAGGGATGGCTAACCACTTCCAAAAAAAAAGAAAAGAAAACGGAAGTTGGAAATATATTTTCCCAAAAAGGAAATAAATAAGTCTCATAAATGAAAAACGATACTTGTTTTCGGAAAATAGATTTTGTTTTAAAGGACAAATTTGGAAAAGTCAAAACCAGAGAAATGGGCAATTCTTTAAATGCAAAGATAAATAAACGATAATTTCACGGAGAACAGAGAACCAGGAAAGCATTTTTTCGGAAATATATATATATATTTAAAGACAATTTCAACTATGAATGGTCTCCATCAACTGAAACTGAGGTTTCACAATTCGTTTAGGCTCTTTTTCGGAATGAATCTTTCGTACTGTGAGGATATGATTGATAACCCCTTTCACCTGGGTCAGTTCTTATAAACATGGCTACCCGCCTTCAGAAATCACAAACAGACAAGGAAGTGAACCATCGTACTACATAAATGTGGAATGTTGTGGAAGGGCTGCAGTTTCGGAGTGTAGTATATGATCAACATAGCAGCCATCTTGAAATCCGCCATATTTGATGGAGGTCAATATTTTTAAATAGCAAAGTGAGTCGCATGATATAACAAAAACTACGAGAATGCTCCCAGAAAGTTATTCTAGGTATTAGATTTAACCTAACTGTTATAGTGTCGGAGTTGAAGCGTACAAAGAAAGAAGGGGGAATGTATAGTTTTTTTTAATCGTAACAAGAGCTACGCAATGACAATTAACCGCTCAGAAAGATTCAATCCAAAAGCTTAAAAATATCACCAAGTTAAAGCGATTTTAAGAATATTATATTATATTCGTGGGAGTAAATGAGAGACGGATTTTAAAATGCGTTTTACGAGAAATCATCCCCTTCTTTCCCTGTACGCTTCAGTTATCTTCATTGAAAGCTTGCAGTTCATTGCTATATTACGTATTCATTTATCCAGCAGCGCCGTCTCCGTGTCGACAACTCGGACACCGTTACAGATAGGTTAAATCTAACATCTGGAATGCCTTCTGAGAACATTTGCGTGGTTTCTGATGCCACACGACCATCTTTTTTTTTAAATGTAATCTGTCCACACCATTCTACATTTGTGTACTACAATGCTTCATTTCCGTGTCTATTGGTGAGACTGTATTGGGACTTTTGAATCACCCTGTATATATAAATGAGTCATTTACTGAAAAGAAGAATTGTTGAACTTGAAACGTGAGCTCTGCATAAGAGTGACAAAAAATTGGAAGAATTCAAAACGAGGATATGAAGATGATATGGAACGAGGAGATACTGAAGAGACGGAGAGTAAGGTAAGAACAATAATCACAACAATGAAGAAGAGAAAGAAAGAAAATAGTTAGGACATTGGTTACACGTAGAGATTGCATACGAAGAGTTGAAATTAAGAATATGGTTGAGGAAAAAAAGAGGAAGAAAACGAATACTACTAAGACAAAAAAACAACAACAGAAAGTGCAATATTGGGGTGAATGTAGAGAGCTTATCTTGCCTTGATGAACCTTCCACACTTGGCACTGATGACGTAATATGTCAACAAATTCCCAAATAATAGGCCAGTGTATAGAACAAATGCTTATCTCTATAGATAAAATTGAAAGTGAGTATGTTTGCGTGAGCATCATGCAAAAAGTGCTTGACTGATTGGAATGATTTTCCGCACACGATGAGACACTGGACCGAACTGGGCAGTTATCATATCACTTTGATTCTAAAATTATTATCTTCAGAGATAATCGACCATCTAATTGTCCATTAAATTCCAATGGCGGTGATAACAATAATGGAAAATTTAGAAGCAAAGCACGCGGCAACCCACACTACACTGCTGTTGGACGGGTTGACTACCTCCAAGTGGTCAAAGTTGGCATTACTATCAATTCATTAACAACGACTATCTTAGGTAACTCACCCCTAACACCCTTAGGGAGGCGTGGGGGTGACATTGTACACGCTAAAAAAGTATGGTTACAGTAACCATATAACGCGATTTTTCATAGTTAATTTTTGGACAGCAATACTATGGGTTGCAAATACCTTACAAGTATAGTTAATCGTGTATTGTCATTATGACAATACATATGGAGGTGTATTGTCATAAGTACAATACTGTTAACAATATTGTATGGTAAAATTCCTGTTTCTAGTTAAATTAACAAAATATTTTTTTGGTTTATAGATAATTATAAAGCACTGTATAGTTGAGTTAACTATGGGGGAATTACGTCTGACCCTACTATTTAGTTATACAACAACTACATAAATATTGTTAGAAATTGACGATATCTTATTGCTGTTGTGACCATATGTACTGGCAAATGGCCTCCGGACAGAGTAGAATCTATTTCAACATAACATTGCGAGAAAATACAAATTTCTTGATGGCGAAGTTTGGTTCCATTATTATTACGCGACTATTACATTATACACTCTGGGGGTGCAAACTTCAGCAAATACATTATGACTGAAATATCTGTCATTACATTCGAGTATAATACCATACGAATAAATCATTAGCAGTAATCGTTGATTACAAATTCAGATTCTAGAATTATCACTATTCTTCTTGTCCGGCGTTTAGAAATGGTAGCTCTCTCAACGCCATCTCTTGAGCACCGTTTAATGACATGAGCACAACATTACTACACATTGCGAAATTACTTCAAATTACGTAAAATTGTACAATACATTTATTCTTCGTATAATCATAACAATATTCATGTCATAATCTTGCATTAGGCCATAACAAATTCTTCGTCATCCTTCGCTACATTGTTTTTAATTTCTCTCGATACGAACAAACAATATGGCTTCCAACCACACAGTCACAGAAAAAAAAATTGTAATATTTGTCATTTTCTGCGCACGTGTATCCAACAACCATACAGTATGATTCGAACAGCAGTAAATACAATATATTGTCAAACTTGTAGGTCATGAAGGAATATGGTAAAATCAACCATACATATGATTTTCCCAGCAATATAAAATTTTACTACACTTATTTAGGAATCCTAACCATACAACAATACAAGATATAGTCAACTTAGCACAAGAGTACCGTTATCTTAGCACGATTATGGTTACGATAACTATTAAAATCAACAACTCAGTTTAGCAATGCAAATATAGTTGGATTTACCAAGCCTTTTTTTTTACAGTGTAAAAAAATAATAGAAAACAACTGATGTTAGTGTCGAATCCATAGTTTTCGGGGTCGCTGAGATGAATAGTAACACCACCGATGCCGTTTAAGTCAAAGTTCAGCCCCCATCGGCATGGGGGCATGACAACATATTTTATTCATCCCGCACCAACGGGCGGGCAAATCAACTAGTCAAAAAAATAAAACAAAAATCGTCTTTGCTCTCATCATGTGTTTGCTGTCTTCTAAAGACACTGTCTATAAATTTGCTTCATTAAAATTCCTGGAACGTTTGGTGTCTTTATATAAATGGAAAGGCGTGTACTGCTTAGGTTATCATTATGCCTATAACTTATGAACATTTTATTTGTTTTCTTTCTAATTTCCCCAGCTATTACATTGCTGCACTCTATGTAAAATGTTCTTCTCGCTATTGCTTGTCAGAACCATATTATTTTGCCCCTGTCTGTAGCATATTCCTGAAGCAGCTTACAAAGGATTCAGGGACTGACGAACTCTTGAGGTTTCATAGTGGGTGATGGAGAACAATACATGTTAAAATGAAGCATTATTTTTCATTGTTTGAAGGTGTGTCTTTTTTTTTTAATACAAGCAGGAAAAACGGATGAGTCAACCGTGTAAATGGGAGAGGTGCGAGTGAGGACTAAAGACTCTGACGTCATCCAGAAGCATCAGACAGCTTGGTTACTACGGGAAATAGTCTATAAATGCATTTACAAACTCCAAAAATCTGCACAATATGCCAAAAATTATGAAATGTTGAATTTAGTTAATGTTTTATTTAATTGCTTGCAATGTTGCCAGATCGTCAAATGTTGCACTTAGAAAAGTTTTAAATCCTCATTTTTCTATGAATCCGATTGTTCATATCTGAAGACCGTATTAAGTTGTAGTACTCAATTTGTTTATGTTCCCGAATCTACAGATATAATTTCTGCGAGTAACTGAAAGTTTTTGATATCAAATTTCCAGTTATAAATGCAAATACATTTGTATAATATACTAAATAGAATAACAAAATACAGGGTGGTCCAAAACCTTCGTACCAAGTTTAAATCCAAATTTTCTATGCAACTAATTAAGATACTTTGCTGAGGCACTATACAAGTCTAGCTATTTGTTTGTCATTTGTTTTTGTTTTATTTTATAAACGTTGGAGGAGTTGAAGTCATCTAATAGGTATGAAATCTTCGCTAATTCCAACCGATGTCTTTCCCAAGGTGGTGTCAAGCTTTGGGATGAGATTGCGAAAGATCGTCGAAGTTAAGGGTAAACGTAAGGAATATAAATTACTTGTAGATTTGAATAAAATTTTGGATGAGATTTTTTTCAAATTAGGAAGTGGCTTATAAGGAATAAACAACACATTATATGTACAATAATTACGTAAATTGCTTATTTTTCTGTAATTAGCGAAGACTATTTTGACTTACACTAATTTTGCTTTGATTACATTATCGCGTAATGTAATGATTACTCAGTCCAAGGTACCTTATGAAATATTTAAAAAGCCTGGGATAATTACAGAAAAATAAAAGAGTAAGATCAGTGGTTATCAACCTATTTGGTTTCGAGACACACCTCAGACTCTGATTAATCATTGATACGTACTATAAAATTGGAATTTCTGTCCGTCATAGAAATCCTCAGTGTTGGACGAATTCATCATCAACTTCGCTTGCCTAAATGATTTGACCAGATAAGGTATACGTCTGATCTCAAAGTTTTGACTGCTGAAGAGAATCCTTCATTATTAAGTAGCATATCCTATTTGATTATACAACCTGCATAACGATCTGTTGTCCGGGTTGCATTTGTTGTATTCCTAGGGTGGAGGGATTCACCACAAAAGAAACAGAATCGAATTTGGAAAGTTTATAGATACCTTTGGCTCAGGCCAACACAATTATAAGCATAGAAGGAATGAATTGATCGTTTCATTATTGTGAATTTAATTTTATTAATTTAATTTTTAAGACCTTTAGGCAACTTTGGCTCAGGCCAGTTTCGTTACCGGGTGAGGGTATTAAAAGTATCAGAAGCAGAGCTGAAACCGGGTCATTTTTGGTGACCCAGTCTGACCGAAACATTGGTGACCCGGCCTGGCCCAAACACTGGTGACCCGGCCTGACTCAAAACACAGGTGACCCGGAAACCTAGTCCGAAACTTGATCCCAATAACCCGCTGACCCGTTTCAGCTCTGATCAGAAAAAAACTTCTTTTACGAACTGATTTTTATTAATTTTCATTTCAAATAAGTTGTTCTTGAAAAGTACTACTTAGTTACTTTTTGTTCTGAATATAGATGTAGTCCTAACATGTGAACATTTACTAACCATTTTTATTTTTTTTAATAAAATGTCCAGTTTAACAGGTCATGGCATGACATCACGATCAACTACATAAAAGACAG
>JAGDQP010037198.1:0-18725 GCA_022664845.1 Lepisma saccharinum | reverse complement strand
GTCCGCCATTTTGGATCCAAGATGGCGTCTTTAGAGATATTTTGTAATATTTTCATAATCTACTAATAATGTTGTACTGTCAAACTAAATTTCATTATTCTAGCGGCAGCCGTTTAGGCTGTGTATTCTTTAAAATTTTAGGGTTGGCGGCCATTGTGGATCCAAAATGGCGATTTTTTCAAATTTTTAAAAAGTTTTCTTAATTTGCTATCAATTATGTAGTTTCATACCAAATTTCACTGTTCTATCTTTAGTCGTTTAGGCTGTGTATTTTGTGAAATTTTAGGTTTGGCGGCCATTTTGAATCCAAGATGGCGACCTTTTCAAAATGTCGGAATTTTTCCTTTATCTACTTATCATCCTCTACCTTCATACCAAATTTCATGTTTCTAGCTTACTCCAAACACCCTAAACAATATGATGAGTGAGTGAGTGAGAGTGAGTAAGTGAGTGAGTCAGTTAGCCTAAAATATGCAATTTCAAGGGTCTACAACTAGAACATAGTTTGAGATACGAATATAAAATTATGTACATCTGCACATATTTACCATATCTCCTTAACGGCAAAAGCTCATATTCCTATCTTTAACATCTTTTTTCTTACGGGGCCCCCAAATCGTCGATTTTGCCATAAACTCTTGTTCCTATATAACATGCTTCTGGCAGTGCTGACGTTTTCTGACGTGAAGAACTTGGCTGATGTACTGCCGTGCATGTTGATAAAGGGGTGAAAATTATGAAAAATATTTATGATCTTTTTTCGCTAATAAATAATGGCTTGTGAATCATTTTTTGTTTATTTTATGTGTAATACAGTTGTGTTTAAGTCCTTTAAGAGATAATAGGTGATAGCTATTATCAGAAGGAAATCGCGATCATAAAGAATCAGGGAGATAAGTAACTTCACCTTACCGCAGTGACATCTGTTATCATTCTGCTCAATTGAGCTCTGAAGGATAAAGAGGCATCATCCCAAAGCGTTGCCTTCCAGCTCCCGGCTTAGCCTAGTCGGTAGAGTATGAGATTGCTTTCACCATTGTCAGCAGAAAAGTTTTCACAAACACCGCCTAAATGTGATGGTTATCATGATTGGATGGAATCCCAACTGGTAACCAATGAACTGTTTTCACACATCTCACTGCGTCAAAGACAAAGATTAAAAGTCTCATTTCCCCACAATTCTTACAACGTAAAAGGGCTACGTCACCTTTTAATTGAAATTTTTGAACGTTGAATTTATGGCTAGATTTTTCGCAGTTTTGTGGGATACACCGTTTTTGCATTCAATTGTTTTAAAATTTGGTATGATTTTCCCATTGTTAAACGAAACACTGTACAACACTATTGTAAATTCAATGTCAAATTGACGAAAGTACTTTACAGATACTATTAGGTATAAAATTCGTTTTAGGTTGGTTATTTGCATACCAGGAAACTTTACTAGTGACATCTGTAGATAAGAAGAAGAACGAGTCATGCTCACGCGTGAAAGAGATCATCCACGTGGAAAACACAGGAGAGAGAGAGAGAGAGAGAGAGAGAGAGAGAGAGAGAGAGATTCAAGCTTATAATTCTTACCTTCTTCTCTAATTCTTTTCAACTGTTTATTATTAGAGGGCGAGGAGAATAAAGTATCCCACGCAAATACAAAGACAAATGACGTGCAAATCCCGTGACACTCCAGAGGGTTATTATGTTGGAAGGAACTTATATATCACTTAAATTGGAGGTGTAGATTTTTACACCGAGGGCGAGAAACAAAGCACCACCCATGAGTTATCTCAACGATAGAGCAATTAGTGTCAAAGACAAGAGGTGCCATCTGTACATATTGTTGTAAATGAGCTTCGTAACATGTAATGTTCTTTTCATGCCTTTAACGTTTAATGGGACTGCTTCTTGGATTTGAAAAAACAATTCAGACACAAGAAATGTCGCCATTTTTTATGGCTAGTGCAGGCTGTTTACATTTGGTAACTATACATAACACTCAATCAATGTGTATCGTTGGAACTTGATGACTGAGATAACGATTGGTTTGATGTTTTTGTTTATTTTCCAAACGTTCTGTTTGTTGCATTGTAGAACATGTTTTACCACGTCGTACTTACATTAGTGATTGGAGATAAGGATGACCAAAAGCTATCCGTCGCGTGTCTTCTTCTTTTAACTGCTCGTTTGATGTAAATTACCACTCTGTGCTCTGGAATTGTAAGGCGAAAATAGTAAATGCATTATTTCTGAACTCAAGAAATCACGAACAAGATTATTGAAGTCTAGAGGTTGCGGTCGATGACTGCTCCTGCTCAAGACTAGGGAGGCGAGTCAAGGCGGTAACGTCACTGATTTTGGATAGGTAATGGGTACGTACGCGGGTTCGAACAAGGTAGCCTCGTCTGGACATGAACTAGACTCCTTTTTCTCATCATCGTCAACCAAGAAGAAAGGCATTCCATTGATATGTTAGTGAGAATAAGGTAATTATAATCCGATAGCGTAGACATTGTCATGTTTCAACGAACACAATCAACAGTTTCTATTATTTAGTATTGGTGGCAACTTGGAATATTTCCCACTGGATCGAAAGAATAAAATCTGGCACCATCACTACGACTCCCTCCCACCTTTTTTTTTATTTGACTTATTTCAAGATAAGGACCATCCCATTCTGAGATGGTTAACTAATCGGATAAGACTCTTTGCATGTCGTTGTAAATAAATGTATGAAATATCAATTCAGAATAATAAACTTAAAGCATATCCATGGGCTTTTAAATGTTGTTAAGGATCGAGCGCTTAGGAAGTTTCGAAGACTAATTTCAGTCACTTTTCAGCGACCTGGATGTGATTACAGCACGGGGATTAAGTTCTTTCTAGCTGAATTTTTGAATTTTAAGCTTTTTAGCAAGGGCGTCGGCTAGGGGGGCAAGAGGGGGCGCTTGCCCCCCACCCCCTTGGACTTCATTCACTGCATGCATGTCTTAAGGGGTACTTTGGATACAGCCTGTAAATTTTCTGATTTATTGCGATATTCATTTAAACGTATGTAATCACGAATACGCCCATTTATACCCACAAAATGAAACATAAAAAGTAAAAATACAAATGACGGTATTGTCCATAATGTATTTTATTTGTCTTTGAACGTGGTTGTTTTTGATGAAGTTCACTGCAGTTCTTCTAGATAGAAAAGCCGGTCGGGTAGCCGTGCGGTCTACGGCGGTAGGCCAACGATTCGAAGGTCCCGGGTTCGAGTCCCGGCATGGGAGTGGATGTTCATGGCTAAAGGACGAATCTTGACGGGTCGATATCCAAAGTTACTAGACTGGTCCATACGAAACTAAAGTGTTTTTTTTTGTCTAGAAAGCAAATAAAAAAGAAGCCTCTCCTTCCTCTCCGCCCTGTCTCTCTCCCTCATACACACACACAATTACAAAGTTAAAAAGGCACGAATAAGCCAATCGTAATATATACATTTTTTAAAGTCATGATTTAGGAGCCCTTATTTTAAGATATCTTGGTACTCACACTTCCTTTTTAAATAATAATAATAATAATAAAAACTGAAATTTTGAAACATGGCCTATCTAATACTTATTAGCATTTATGAAATGAACTGTTCCAAATTTTGAAGGTAATGCTTGTAGCCTAGATATTTGAAGGTCGTAACTTAGGTCTGCGTAGCCCAAGATATCAAATTTCCCATCAATAACAAGTATCATCAAATTATTGATTAATTCATTTGGTAGATATTCTTAAGTATCATCGAACCCAATATCTAAAATAAAATTATTATTATCATTTGTTAATTATTTTTAAATATATTAAAAATGGACCCTGATTACCAAGAGCTGTTAAAACGAATCTGGACTTGAATTTTTACAGGCCTTTAGCTGAATGGATGATGATGGGAGAGTTGGTGGGATGCGGAAAGTGGGAGGACTCCGAGAATACTCACACACACGGTATCTGTCTAGCAGAAAACCACGTGGTACGAGCCGGGATCGAACCAGGGACCCTACGCACCAGAGAGAGCGTTCTACCACTGAGTCACCAAGGTACAAAACGGACTGCAAGCTAGTTCCTTACCTCTTAGCTTGTTCAATTTTTGGTATTACCTCATCTGCAGCTAAACTATGGCCAGGAAATAGCGAGTCTCTCTAGTTTAATATCATCTAACGGTATACTAATGTCATTAACGAAAAATACATTAAACAACGTTTTAAGACTCAGTATATTTGAAAAACAAGTTAACTCAAAAATCATAGGAGCAAACCCATTCGTTTTGTGCCGTGAAAATTAACACTACTTCTAACCGACGACATTTCTCCAGCTCCTCAGAAATAATTGTACACTCACATCTAACACATATGATTTTTTTATGGGGTCGAAGTAAGAAAACAGGGCTACATCCTCTTCAAATCCTACAAAACCGAGCCTTGCGCATTCTATGGGGTTTCCCACCCCGCCATCCAAATCTAGAAACTTAATGTACTTCGAATATCTTCCCAATTCAATCGTTGTGTAAACAAGCTGCAACCCTATACGTGTTCAACGCTATTAAGAAAAATATCCATCAAAACTTTCAGTTCACTTTGAACAAAGAACTACATTCCTACAATACCAGAAATCAAGCACGTGTTCATCATGAACAATACGATTCAACATTATATGGAGTAAATGGGCTCAAAAACTATTTAGCTAGGTCTTATAATGATATTCCGGACGATTCCTATGAGACGCTCTGCGTCTCTGACTGTATTTAAAAAGCAAATAAGTAAAATATTGTGGGAACAATTGAAAGGGGACTGAAAGTGGAGTAGAGTGTATATGTCACTATTTTTTATCTTCTTTTCTTTTATGTATGAGCCTTTGAATCTGCAGTGAAGAAAATCACTGTATTATACCTTCCACTAAAAGATTGTAATTTTATATTATTGTAGTTTCAAATCAATAGCCTTGATGTTACTGCTACTCAGAATTAGTGTATCTTAAAATGGAGTGTCTCTTTTGTTTCTTTCTTCTGCTCAGTAACTATATTTCCAAGCAAACACTGTACTTCACAATTTGTTTATTAGCATAACTGAAGAATGTATTATGTCATATATTTTTTTTTCTCAAACAGCAGACTTCGAATTGTTCGTTCTTGTAACATGTATATATGTACTGCTCCTTGATGTGAGCTTTTGCTCGTTGGAGCCCAATGTGAGTGAATAAATAAAAAAATAAATAATACTTTCTGGCACTATTGATACGTCACTGTTAGAAAATTCTGTACTGTGTTTTGAGTTCAGATTCCATTTCGTGAATTTGAAAATTATGATTATTTCAATTTTATTTTATTTTTGAAATGATTTTATTCAGTTCAGCAGGCTATTAGCAGATTCTCCTCTAGAAAGCAGGAAAGAAATAAGGTTTCGGGAAAGTATTTCTAGGGAACTGGGAAACAAAAGAAAGTGCTATCAAAATGAGAAAAGTCTAACCTTTCAGAAGATAACATTTAAAAAATAGTAATTTCTAGTCTAATGAATAATGTTACTCCTAGAATAATGCAATAGTTAGTAATAAATACAATATAATATGATCCTGTTGCTGACTATAGGAGTAGTATGCAAGTCGGCGTACGGAAGAAGTTGTTGCAATTGTAGTATCTGTGGTCCATTAATAACTAAAATATCTTGGGTGTTTTTCTCCTATCCCACAGGTTTGGATACAGTAAAAATATTAACCCCTTGAAGACAGGGCTTTTAGTTGACTTATACTGAAACCCATGCTGCTCTGTACCTAATTGGGTTATTGTTTATACCTTGTTATTTCCAGAATTGACAAGACATTCCAATAGCACCTCACTTAAAGAGCTATGACGTAGCAAGGGAACTTTCGGGGAATTACACTTCTTTCGACACTTTTTCTTAACTTCACTCCCTTTGTCATAACGACTAACTGTGCCAGAGTTATGATTCACAAGCCGTTTTACTCAGCAACACACACAGTTTCCATTGGTACCACGCTTATTGGTTTGTGATATAAGACGCAGAAATTTTAGGGAAATTTGGGATTTTTTTTTTTTTTAATTCCGATTTGGGGAACTTTGGACACCCCATAACTCGCTAAGGCCAGTTCGCCATTCTAATGCCGGATATCTGAAGGCATATGCTATATAGTAAGTGAAAAGCATATTTTGACATATGTCAATTGAGCGCTTCTCGGTGTCACTTGTATTTCAAGCAACGCGAGAGTGGGCTATTCGTACCGGAAGTGTTTCCACATGAGTTCTATTCATAACAGAAACCACGGCAAATAATTCTAAAATAATAATAATAATAATAATAATGCGTATCTTACAGTCAGCCAAAGTGTGTGTGTCAGTGAGCTGCTTGTCCTGAGAGACCTGCCTGTTTCAAGGAAACGATACTCTTCCCTCTGTCGGCTGAAAATGGTACTATGATGATAAAGAAGCGCAATGTTTGAATTATGGTGGTTTAGCAGCGGTTGTATGTGGCTGCACAAATCTGTTATTTATTTGTATAACAAAACTTATATTGTTGCGAATAAGCAGTGTTATAATAATAATAATGGAACAGTGTTTCCTTGTCTACGAGAAGTGGTGCTTTATTCCAGATTTTCCAAAGTAAGTAGTTTGATTTCTTATCCTAATTTGAGTTTGTAAACAGTGGATTATTCAGTACAGTATTATCTTTCTTTGAGTTTCTTTCCCATTTAGAAATTACGAACAAATGTGATTAGCATGCAGCTATATAGGCAGGGTCGGATCTATGCATAGACCCACTAGGCCCGGGCCTAGAGGTGCAACTTTCTCAGGGACGCACTTTACAAGGAAAAATTAGAATTTGCTATTTAAAACCCGAGACGAAAACAATATTTAGGAAGAAACATTAAGATAGAACGCCAAGCACTGTCACCTTTGAACCGCCTGACCCCCTCGTAAATAACTGACTTCAGGTAATTTAAACTTAGGTTAATTTAAATTAGAAATAGTACTACATAGATTAGAGTTTTTATTAGGAACATTATTTATTCCTATTTTTGTCTTTGTACACACCAACAATCATTATTACACTCTTTTCTTTAGTTCACAATGGTTCCTGGTTTCCTCAAATCTTTCAACGGTAATTTAACTAATTTCCCGAAGTCATACAATGATGAAATTTTGCACAGTGACGTAAGTCCGGTGACAACATAATCTTCCATTGTTACTTTCATATATTTATATAATTTAAAAGAATATTTAATTTTTTTTGTTTTAATATTACGCATAAATACTACCCTGCAACGGTTTGGCGTTTGACTGATTGCAGAACACTTTACGATTTGGGTAAAAAAATAATAATAAAGTAACTTTTTAAAACCATACTTTTCTTAAATAATTAGTACTAAAAGTAAAAAATAATTTTGTTTGTGCATGACTTTTAGAAAGGAAAGCATAGGGCGCACCAATTCAAGAATTTATAAAGTGACTGTGTATGAGAGAGCGTCCCATGCTTTTCTTTTTAGTCATGCACTAGCAAAATTATGTTTAACTTTTTAGTAGGAATTGTTTATGAAAAGTATGTTTTTAAAAACTTTTTTTAGTCTATGTCACATATAGGGCGTCGCTGTCATTTATACCTCTGCTAATGGGCAAGAGATACTTTATGTTAAGTATACATGAAGGCGTAATTTACTCTAATTTTTGTACGTGAGGAAAAACTAAAGTATCTTTTTGGGTTCGCAATGGCAGGTACCGCTCGTTCGAATCATTCTGTCAATCGTCCTGACTGATATTTTCCTTCAGTTTTACCAGACAAATGTCAGAATGGTACCTTAACTAAGATACTGGCCGCTACCCTCCCTTACCCTATCCTGGCCTGATCCAAAGATGGATTTAAAGGCCTTACAAATTTTAAAAATATCTTAACCTGTCTTTTATGACAGAAGAAACATTTTCTCCCCAACTCCACTTTATATCTTCAGAAGATGTATATTCCCGGAGGTAGTGTTTAAAATTCGAGCTGCCCACATATTCAACGTGGCTAATGAGTTTCTAGTGTCGCTTTCGTTCATTCGTAGAGATTTTTTTAAACTTTGAACTTGCTAGTTCTTAGGGGCGACGTATTTGCGAGTGGACCGATATACTGACTAACAGATACCTGTGCAGAGCAGGGTTCAATCGTTTTTCCTACATAAAGAGAAGTGGCAAAGAGGAATCAATAAATGGTAAATAGCGAGGACAAAGTCTGATGACTTTACCATTCTTTAATTTACTTTAAAGTGTTGTTGTATGTCCTTATATGATATAAGTGTCTTGTGTGTTATGTGATTTGTAATGTAATTGTATTTTTTTATTTTCTAAACTTTATAAAGGTATTTAGAAAAAAATTGTGTTTTGTATTGCAATTGTTAATTTTTAGATTTTTTTGAAAATGTATAAATATATCAAGAAAACTTTAAAGTTTTGTATTGAAAGTTTTATTTTTGTAAAATAGAAGGGGGGTAACATGGTGGCGGTGACGTCATCAGGCGTCCGTAGCTCAGTTGTGAGTTCGATATGAGGTTTGGTCGCGTTGACGTTGCCCTTGGAGGTGGTTGTTCGTGGCGTGTTATGAGGTGTGTAGGTAACCCAAGGCTGTTAATTACGCAAGATCACGAAAAGGGTAACATGGTTGCGATGACGTCATCTAAAATGGCGGCAGGAAGTCCACATCATTGAACGAAAACGGTAATATGGTTGTGGTGACGTCATCCAAGCACAAGAAAGTGTGGTGAGTTGGCAAGATGTGGATGTCCAGTTGTAACATCCTTCGAAAATTGCAGGTTGCAAAACTAAATGGATTGTACAAGACTATTGGCGTTATAGCGGTGTGTACAAGTGACGATTTGAGGTCATGCGTAGGCCTACATTGACAGGAGAGCAAGTTAGGACTAGATTCAAAATATTCCATTAACATTAGAGACAAAACAAATAAATAAGATTAAGGAGAAGTGAAGAAAGAAGCAATTGAATGTGGAATTTTCCCTTAGACGAATAAATATAACCAGAAGTGAGCAAAGAAACAACTGAAACGAGTGAATATGGACTTACCCTTAGACGAATAAGAATATGCGAAAATGAAGAAAGAAACAAACGAGTGTAGACTTCTCTTATAGAAAAGAATAACCAGAACAGAAAAAACAAAGAAATGAAACAAACGGTAGATTCATCATCATAAAGAAAGAAAGAAGAAAAAGAAGAGGAAAGAGGGGTTCATAGTTGGGAGGTGATCCATTTTATTTATGATAAAAGCTCTGAGAAGAGAATTACACATTTGGAAAAAGTTCCTACATATTTTGATTGGCTGGCGAAACCAATGCTCATTTTTGAAGCAGCTTGAACCTGCTGCTGGGGAATTTAATTAGTGATTTTTTAATATACAATTTGATAGCCATGCTGAAGCCATGACTATCTCCCACCCTGTTCATAGGGATTTTTTTGCTAGCCAAGGCTAGCTCCCCCAAAGGACTACACCCTCTATTTGGGTTGGGAAATTAGATGGAGTATCAGTTTTTGAAGAGATGGATGGTCTAGGGGGTCAATTTCTATCTTTTACTTTATTTGTTTTATTATTATAGGCTATTATTAGTTTTCCTCATTGTAACGGTTTGCACTCGGTAACGCGATGCTGCATCCGTACGAAGAAAAGGATACAGAATGAAAGTTCCGTGGAATGGATAGATAAGGATTGATCCTGCCCTGGAATGGCCACTTCAGTGGGAATCCTCGACGGGGAAGATATCACCGCTGAAGGTATCCACAACGCAGGTCTCCAATCACCTATCGATCTATTCACTTCTGAGAAAATTCACAGGATAGGAAGCCTCCAAAACGGGCTTTCACTACCTCAGGAATCTTCACTCTGAAAAGAATAAAGGCGTGGACTTAGAATCAAAAGCTTTCCTAAGATATACGAAAATGTATATTTCCCACAGCAGGTAATGTTCTGAATGGGGTACCTTCCCGTCCGGGCTATTACATTATGTTCATTAACTTTGTACAAGTAAGAGTACATACACCTTAAAGATAAGTATAAATAGTTAGGAACTCTTGTTACTTACTTGTCCCAGTTTTTAAATATTGTTAATAATTAAACAAAACAATGACATTACGTTTTCACTTCGTATTGCAATCACTATTACAGTCCTCTTTCGTGGATACGTGTACGCCATCTACATTACACTCTGGCACTAACTTCAGTCCACCGTAACAAAATATATAACTTCTGTATAGTCGTGTTGTAACTCACGGTTACATTATAATCATATATATGGTAGGGATAGTAAATGATAATGCAATGTAATGGATGGTGAAATAATGAATGTGAGGTGCTATTGACGCCACAACACTTTGACACACTTATGATAGATGAATTAAAATCTTCTAGCCTAGGGGCGACTCTAGGCCATAATGTGGACAGATGAGCCCTATTCGTTCAAAATGATCACTTTGCAATATATGACGGTGAAATATAATGAGGATGATTTACTTGGCGAAATTGTGAGATGAATGGTTCGTCAGGGTGGTCATGTGGAAGAGTGTAGTGATACATTGTAAGAAGTGAAGAAAGTGGTGTATTTTCTGTCGTTCTCTAACTGTGTAGGTGTCGGTGAAGAGTGGATGTTCTCTGTCTAAACGTTTGCGGGTGTACTTGTGTCTCAATGATTCCAGAGTAAGTGTGGAAAGTTTATTTGATCGTAGAGCCCTTGTGTTGGACTAGGTAGTTTAACTCTAAAGACTATGCGGAGGGCGTGTCTTTCCATAATAAGTTTCATTGTATATGGCTGGTGTTGCGTTAATCCAGGATGTACATCCATAGGTCAGAACTGGTCGTAAGAATGCTTTGAATGTATTATGAACGGTGTTTGACTTCAAACCCCAAGTTGTCCTTGTCAGTCGTTTAAGTAGGTTTATTCTGTTCTTGGCTTTACTGATGACAGTTTGTAGGTGTGGGCTCCAGGTGAGGTGTTCATCGAAAGTTATGCCTAAGTACGTTACTGTTTTAGTGGGTTTAATATTTTCATGTAAGACTGTCAGGTTGAGTTTAGCTGGGTTTCGTCGGACTCGAGATCGTTTTTAGGAGGGGGGAGAAAAATGATTGTTTGTGTTTTTCGTGAGTTAATTGTGAGTTTCAACTTACTGCACCACGATGTGAAAATGTTGATTCCTTCGTTCATAGTTCTGTTAATGTGTTGAATGGTGTTCCCTAGTCCGAGAAAGGCTGTATCGTCAGCATATTGAAATATCTTTATGTTTGGAGGAAGTGGTGGGAGATCTGCAACATATAATATGTATAAGAGTGGCGATAAGGTGGATCCCTGGGAAACACCGCAATGTAAGAAAATGGGATGAGAAAGACTATTATTGATACTAATGTAGACGATTCTGTTAGAAATGAAGTTGAAAATGAAGCGGACATAAGTTATGGGCAGTTGGAAGAATTTTAGTTTGTATAGTAGTGCTCGATGCCAGACTTTATCAAATGCTTTTTCGAGATCGAAGATGGTAAGGCAGGAAGGGAGGGATTTATTGTAGTGGATTGTTATTTGGTTTGTAAGGCGGAGTAGCCGATCAGGAATGCTGAAATTCGGGCGAAAACCTGTTTGGTGCAAAGGGGGGGAGGTTGTGGAGCTGTAGATGTGTGTGAATTCGTTTGACAATAATTTTCTGTAAGGTTTTACTTAAGGTTGGTGTTAGTTGGATTGGTCTATAGGAGGAGACGGAATTGAGGGGTTTATTGGGTTTCAGGAACATTAATGTTTTAGAGGTTTTCCAATCTGGAGGGATAAAACCTGTTTGAAGGATCAATGTATAGATGGAAGCGAGGAGATGTAAGAGAATTATTAGAGATTCTTTAAGATAACGGTAAGTAATTTTGTCATTACCTGGTGCTGTGTTTCTTTTGGTGGCAATGGTTTATATCACTTCGTCCTGTGTTATGGGTAGATTTAGAGGATGATCTGGAAGGATATGGTTGTAATTTGGTTGTAGCTGAGGGGAGGCTATAAAGAGTCTATCTGCTGGATGGTGCCGAGAAGGATTGAAAGGGATGTTGGGAGTGAAGGTTTCTTGTAAGTGGTCGGCGAAGGCGTCAGCTTTATCTTTATCGGTATGCAGTATTGGTCGTGATGTAGTAAGGGGTAATGTGGTTTAGAATACTTGCCGGTGAGTATATTAAGCTATTTTCAGTATTTTGTAGGGTGTGCCGTTTCTGCCAAAGTGTTACATGTTTTTACCCATTGTCGTAATTTACATGCTTTTAGGTAGTTATGAACGGTTCTCTGTATCTGCCTATGTAATCTGAGAGAGTCTGCATTCCATGTTCGTTGGTAATATCTATAGAGTTCTCTGGAGCGTTTGATGAGTGGGAGGTATTGTGGAGGTAGATTGGGTCGAAAACTGTTTGCTTCACTGGTAGGAATATATTTTTCGGAAGCTTTTTGGATAATAGTAGTTACAGTATCGATGGCATGATGGGGTTCGGTTTCTGTTTCTGGTGAGGTGAGTGTTCTCGCGTTTGAATGAACTGTCCTTATTGATCCCAGTCGGCGCGGTCGAAGTGTAATATTGTTGTTGGTTGTAAATTGGCTGCATTGTTGTTACTGTTTGCTGACTGTAGTGTGAGCTTTACCGGTACATGATCGCTGCCTATGAGATCCAGAACTTCTATGGTACATTTTTTTTACTAATATTCATTGATGTTATAACTACGTCAGGAATTGTGTTGGAACATGGTCGTGTCGGTTTCGGAAGTTGGTGGATAATACCTGTGGTTTGAAGATTTATGAAGTCGTAGAAATCTGATTTTTTCTTTGTCCGCTCTACTGTGTATATTAATATCTGCCATGATAATATAATGTTTGTGGTTGTTAGAGATGTAGGTAAAGAATGAATTGGGGATAGGCTGGTGAGGTCTAATGTAGATGGTGGCAACTGTAATGTATATCTGTTGATAGTAGATGATGGTAATGAGGTGTTCTGGTAAGTGGCGTATATCGGGATTGTGTTGTCGATAGACAATTTTTGGAGAAACGAATTGCTGTTCCTCCGTTTGCTCGTTGTGCTAAATGTGTATTATAATGGCGGAGCATGTGGTACCGTGATATGTGACAGCTGTCAGATGGTTTGAGGTGTGTTTCATTTAGTATGAATGTGTTGACCTTTTCTTCGAGTAGGAGAGTTTCAAATATGGGTTTGTGCTTTTGTAGAGATCGGATGTTGAGAAATGGAAATATCAGAGCCATATTGAAAGTGAATGAATGGTGCATCTTTCTTCCAGTCCTAGACTTCGGTTTCCAACGCATGAGAGTGAAAGAGCATATGGGCCTGAATATGTTGCTTGGAAATTTACATGGAATGTGGTTCTGGCTGCGTACTGTATTTGTTGGAGAATGTGATGTCTTTGGAATGGATGGATATTTGCAAGGTGACTGTGATGAATCTTAGAAATTGGTCGGTGGTAATATATTGGTAGACCGATGCTATGGGTGTGTTGTGCTGAGGTTGTGTTTCAGGAATCCGTATCGGTACAGTGAGTTCTAGTTTCGTTGGTTCCGCTGCCGGGCGAGCTTTGCATTTATAACTAAATATAGGGTGCGCATCTCCGTATGTGGTACATTTCGATGGCTGCTGCATGTTTGGACATGTTTTGATGGCATGAAGTCCGGTGAAAAATCCACATTTAGCTTCATTGTTACATTTACCAGTCGGGTGGGCGTTGTACTGTTGACATTTCTCACAACGTATTGATAGGGTTGGTGATTAATGACTTGGCTCGACACGGTAACGTTTTCTGTAAATGTGTGCGGAGTTAGCAAGCAGATCATCTATGGTTTCATGGTTATTTGTGAGCACACGTATCATATATGTATCTCCTCCAGTTCTTGTTTTAATGCGCAGGTATTTGATGATTGAGTGTCCTTCATGTTTCAATTCGGCTTCTATTTCTTCGTCGGTGAGTGTGAGTTCAACTCCGCGGATTACTACAGATAAAGTTGGTGTTTTTCGTGGAGGAGGAGGCTGTTTTAGTGGTTTATTTGACAACAATGTTAAGTTAGTTCACTGATGGTTGAGTTTTTCTTCCACGGTGGTGATTGTATGTTTCTTTCGTCTCTATTGACTGGTGAACGTGAGCGAGATCGAGTGCGAATTATTGATTTCTCTGTAATGCGTCTGGGATGATCCTGAGCAGTTCCTAACGATGAATATCTAGGAGGTCCTGGTACCTGACCTGATAAACGGTGTTGTAGATGTTGACCTTGATCTGTCATGATGAAAGAAATCAGGGCCAGAGGCCCCAGAAGCGTTAATAAATATGTAGTGTACGTCACGATAGCTACTGTGATGATGATGGGTGATCAGTCTCTGTGCAATGACTGAAAAGTTGTCTCAAAACTAACTTGCACCCTCCGACTCTGAGAGGAGTCGCCGATCCCAATGAGACCGTACACCTGTTAGTCTCGCTCGTGCGTATTACAACACAAGGTCCTCGATTACAGGCTAACTAACCACAGTTAGGTTAGGTTAAGTTATGTACAGGGATTTTTTTTACAAATTAGTCGCGGTGAGGCCGTGGGTAAAACCCGCTGAGAGGGTTATGCCCTCTTTTAGGGAGGGAGACTATAGAGGACTTGGGTGCTGAGTGAGGTCAGTTGGATAGTCTAAGGGATGTTGAAGCATGTTTTATCATTTATTTATTATATCAATAATATCAGGATGTTATAAGCTTTGCGCTTATAACCATTTTGCAGATATGGTAAACAAAGTGACGGAAGATGGTGATGTTGTGCATTTACCAGGTATACATCACGATAATGGACAGAACAGATGCGTGATTATCTTCTCGTCTAGGAACGACTCTACCTACACATTGATGGCAAAACAGATGAGCTCTTGTCGAACATTGATGATTACAGAGCTGCAATGGTGGTGATAGGTGAAGTGATATTCGTTAATAACAATGTGAAATGAATAGGAATGCTAGTCTGGAGAATTCATTGGATGTGCAGAGAAATAAATATAGGGTCCTGAATATGTTGCTTGGAAGTTTAGCTGCAGGTTCGTCAGGTGTTAGAGTAGGTCGGCCCTTGCATTTGTAGATATATGTTGGATGTGCTTCACTACAGGTGTTGCATTGAGGTGGATTTTGAAGGTTGGTGCAGGCTGTTGTTTGAAGTTGTTGCGAACAGTATCCACATGTGGGTGTGTTTTTACAATCTTTAGTGTAATGGTCATTATACTTTTGGCATTTCTCACAGCGCACAGGAAGAGGTGATGAAGTTCGGGATGTTTCGACTCGATGGCGTTTTCTGCAGATGTATGCACCTTGTTGTAGAAGATTGTCGATGGTTTGTTGATGATTTATTAAGACTCTAACCATATAGCTGGATGTGCCTTGTTGCGTTATGATCCTGAGACATTTGGTAATAATGTGTCCATCTTGCCTTAATTCTTCTTCTGCTTCGGAGTCTAAATCGACCCCTGGAATGACTACGGAAAGCATAGGATGTTACGTGCTGGTGGTGGTTGGCGAGTCGGTTTGTTTTCTAGTGGTGTCAATTTAGCATGTTTTCCGAAGATTTCGAAACTGTATTTGTTACGGGTGGTTGTAGCAAGTTTGGCGTCGGATGACTGAACAATGATTCCATTTCTAGTTGGTATAATGCGAGAGATGGTGTTTTGAGGTACATACTTCAGAAATTGCATGAATAGTTTTTTCGGTTTGAAATTTGGTATCGAAATTTGTCAACAGATATGAATGATTAGATACTGAAGAGATCCTGGAACTCTGTAGGTCTTCATGGTCGGAATCAATGAGAGACATTTGATGATCATGATTTGAATCTGTATCTGAGTCTTGGTGTATATTGAGCTTTATTGAAGGTGGTGACTGTGAGCTTCCTTGGCGATGAATATCAGGTGAGCGTGATTGTGAGCTGGAACGTGCGAGTTTCTCAGTACTCCGTTTATGTTTTGGTGTTGCGCCTGATGATGCTGATTTAGAGGATGTAGATCGCTGTACTACTGGTGGTAAGACACGTTTGCCGGATGATGATTTGTTGTGTGGGTTTCACATGATACAATGAGATAGATGATGATCAGTCTTTGTGCAATGACTGCTGTCTCAAAGTAACTCGTACCCTCCGGCACTGAGAATTGCCGTCGATCCTATTGTGGTCGTGCACGTTTTGTTTTTGTACGTATGCAATACGAGGTCCTCGATAAGAACGCTGACAACCCACAGCTGGCTAGGTTTGAGTATCTGCTCACAGGGATTTTTTTATTTTACAAGATAGTCCCTGATGGGGGCTAGCACCTGATGAGAGGATTACGCCCTCTTTGCAGGTAGGGATTATTAAGGGAAAATCTGGAAGTTTAGAAAAGGGTAGGTGGCCTATGAGGTTCTAGAGAACTTTGGTATCCTTTATTTATCCAAACTTTATCATGGACATTATAAGCTTTTGCTCAGAATCATTAATCTTGGTTCATACATAATTTTAAATCGGTGACAATGAGATGGGTGATGGACATGAAGTGCTAGAAACGTCACAACACATTACATAAAAGGCAGGCGATTGATATTCTTCTTGCTTAGGGACGACTCTAAGCATAATAAGAGATAGATGAGCCCTACATTTAACATTGATGGTTACTTTGTGGAAGATGGATATGAGAGGTTAGATGTTTTGGAATGTTCAGGTGAAGAAGTTGAGAAGCTGTTCAATGGTGATAGGTGGGAAGACTGAAGTATTGGGAAGTGGAGATGGCTGTTCGGGAAGTCGAAGCGGAATGGTGAAGGCAGGGGTTTCTGGATTAGCATTTGGGCGGTTTTTACATTTTTGAGAAAGTAGGGCGAGGTTCGCTGCATTGGTTGCATTTAGGTGGTAGTTGGTGATTAGTGCAAGCTTTAGTTGGATGAGAGTCAGAACAGTAGCCACAGACAGGTTGGTTGGGACAGTGTTTGGTTTCATGATCGTTGTATTTTTGACAGCGTTCACAGCGGAGTGGGATTGGTGGTGAAGATCGAGATGGTTCTACTCGATATCGTCTTTTGTAGATGAAAGCTCCGTAAGTGAGAAGATCATCAATGGTTGCCTGATCTGTTGTTAATACGCGGATCATATAGCTAGGTTCTCCTTGTTGGGTTTTGATTCGAAGACATTTAGATATGTTATGTCCCTCGGCTGTTAGTTCTGTTTCTGCTTCTGTGTCAGTGATTTGAGGATCTACGCCTCTGATAACTACGGACAGCATAGGTGGTCGACGTAGTGGAGGCTGCAAACGGATGGTTTCTGAAGCGAGTGGAGTGAGCTTTGCTTGTTTGCCGAAGATATCAAAGCTGTATTTGTTTCGTATTGTAGAGACGAGGTTGCTGTCAGAAGATTTTTTATTATAATGCTATTTCTTGTAGGTATGAGTTGAGAGATGGAGTCACGAGGGAATCGTTTGGAAACGATTTGGTGTTTGGAAACGTGGATCGAAATTTGTTAGTAAGAATGATGGCAACGGAGCTTGGTTTGTTGGATGCTGTTCAGAATCAGATAAGTGCATTGGATCATCGGAATCCTCGGAGTTACTTAGAGTATGAATCTTTTTAGATGGTGGTGATGTAGAGCTTCCAGATTGGTTGTGGATTTGATGAATAAGAGCTTGTAGCAGAAAGTTGATCAGCGCTTCGGCTGTGCTTTGATGATTTGCCTAGAGTGAACTTTGCAGTGGTTGAAGATGATGTGCGCTGTACTACTTGAGGTAATATGTGCTTTCCAGGTTTAGGCATGATGATGAGAAAATGATAATCAGTCAATGTGCAATGACTGCAAAAATGGATATCTCAAATTAACTCGCACCCTCCGACACTGAGCAGCTCCGTCAATCCTATTGTGACTGTATGCGTACTGTTTCTCACTAGTGCGTTTGCAACACCAGATCATCGGAAGCACGTTAACTACCCACAGATAGGCTAAGTTTGAATTCTGCACAGGGAAATTTTTTTGCTGCTAACCCGCGGGGTACCTCCTTCTGAGGGTTACACCCTCATTTAGGGATGAGTTTTCAATTTGATCATTATATTTTATAATTTGTATTCGCTGGTCTATGTGTTTACTCTACTATCTTACATCATATTTTTTTTTGGGGGGGGGGGGAAGTGTTGTTGCCTATAGGCAAATTTAATCTTTGAAAATGTAAAGTATTTTAGCTATGTTTTTTTTCTTTCCTGTTTGGTTATTGGCTCTTCGAGGGTGCTATGAGCTGTGGGCAGTCAGGTGTTGATAGTGCGTTGGCCATTTCGAAGTCCTCGTGTTGATCAGTTATGAAGTTTTGGTATATGGTACTCAGTAGTGAAAGCGGTGTTTGGATTAATAGCTGTCGTGGGTTGAAGCTCAGATCAGTCTCTTTGGTATCCACGAGTAGTGGATGGTGGTTTTGGTATCTGGTACTTATGTATTTTAATCTTGATTTTTCTATGTGGCTTAGGATGTTTTCGAACGGTACTTGGTCATAGAGCTCTCTGGTTGGGCTAGGGAGTTTGACACGGAAGGCAATTCGGAAAGCGTGTCGCTCCAAGACTTTCAATTTTTAATAGTGAGAGGCTGCTGCTGAGATCCATGCTGTAAAACCGTACGTTAAGACTGGTCGTAAGAAGACTTTGTAAGTGGTGAGTATTGTTTCTGGACGCAGTCCCCATGTTGTGCCC
>JAGDQP010037196.1:509-18725 GCA_022664845.1 Lepisma saccharinum | reverse complement strand
TTCTGCCAAAAACTAGGCAAATCCGCAACAGAAACGTTGCAGATCATCAGGCAAGTGTACGGTAACAACGTCCTGGACCGCAGTGCTGTGTTTAAGTGGCACCAACATTTTGCGGAGGGGAGAAACAGTTCAGAGGATGAAGAACGTACTGGTCGACCAACAACAGTCCAAACTGAACGCAAGATCGAAGAGGTTGCAATGGTGTGCGCGCTAACCGTTCCCAGTCGGTAGACGACATCGCAGCAGCAGTACGGATCAGCCATGGTACGTGTCACAAAATTCTGACGGATGACTTGAACATGTCGCGTGTCACCAAGTACAGTGTGCCACGCATTCTGACAAGACCAACGTGAAGAGCGGTGACCATTTGCGGTGACCTGATCATTAGTGCTGACGCTGAAGGAACGCTTCTGAACCGGATAATAACAGATGAAACATGGTGTTTCCTGTACGATCCACAACTAATGAGACAAGCAGCAACCTGGAAATCACCATCATCTCCAAAACTCAAAAACCCGAGACAAGACAGGTCACAAGGGAAAGTGATGCTTGAACTGTTCATCGACTCGCAGGGAATTGTCCACATGGAATTCATCCCACAAGAAGCAACTGTCAACAAGACTCGCTACAAGGAGATCCTTCGCCGCCTACGCGAGACAAAACGTCGTAAGCGTCCTGAACTTTGGCGCAGGAAGAACTGGATGTTGCTGCACGACAACGCTCCTGCACATCGCTCTGTCCTTGTCCAGCAGGAACTGGCAAGGCAGCAGATCACCGTTTTGCCACATCCTCCATACTCACCTGATCTCGCGCCATGCGATTTCGATCTCTTCCCCTCTTCAAAGCTCAGTTACGTCGACGTCGCTATCATTCTCCCGAGGAGATCATCACTGCCACAAAGGATGCCCTACGAGAGATGTCTGCTAACGCCAACATTTTTCAAATATGTTTTCAACTGCTCTACGAACGTTGACAGACGTGCATCGCTGCCAACGGTGACTATTTTGAAGGTCACTGTGGATCTGCTTCAGTATCTGGTTGCCTATATTCTAGGTGCCAGTCCACGAATTTATTGACTGTACTGGTATATATATCATCATCATCACCATATTCAGCCGTTTTCTATCCACTGATGGATATAGGCCTCCCCAATTTCTTTTCACATATCTCGGTCTGCTGCTATCCTCATCCATGCAGCTAATGAAAAACGCTTGATTTCATCTACCCATCTTACATTTGGACGTCGTCTCGGTCGTTTCTTTTCTCTAGGATTCCACTATAGTACATTTCATCACCTACGGTTCGCTGATGATATAGTCCTGTTTGCTTCAAGTGCAGAAGAACTACAAACCAGAATGGAAGAACTGAGTAATGAGAGTCTGAAAATAGGCCTTAAAATAGACTTAACTAAAACAAAAGTAATGTACAATCAACATGCTGCAAAGAAGGAAGTAAAGATTAACGGAGAGCCAATAGGCATAGTTGATGAGTATGTTTACCTAGGCCAGCTCAAAACATCGAATGCCAAGTTGACTGATGAATTAAATAGAAGATCTAAAATGGCGTGAAGTTCATTTGGAAGACTACAGTTTATTTTCAAAAGTAAACTAGCAATGTGTCTGAAGCGTAAAGTTTATAATCAATGTGTCTTACCCGTGATGATGTACGGCTGCGAAACTTGGGCATTGAACTTGGGCAAACGACTCAAAGATTGAGAGTCACACAAAGAGCAATGGAGAAATGCATACTAGGAATAAGCAGGAGGGACAGGAAGAGAAATGAATGGATTCTCGCACAAACAAAGGTAGAGGCTGCGAAGACTGGGAAGAAGATGAAGTGGAGATCGATTACCGGCTGGGGCTAAAAAAAATTCGGTGTTGACCCAGCATCGTGAGGACAATTGGGGAGCTGCTGTGAATAAAAGACAGTGGCGATCACAGTGAGAGCTTCGGCTCTCCTCTCCCAACCCGTATGGTCAGCGTGGGAGCAGTAGACCAACTCCTCCCTTTGGGGAGGGGCTTCATCCAGAAGTTGATTGAATATGGCTGTGACTTATATATAATGTACAAATTTTCGAACTCTAATATGCTACGAATCTTTTCGTCTTCGTAGTCGGAAATACTTCACCAAAGGGAATATATTCATGGGATAACACATGAACTGATATGAAGTATGAAGGAAGGTATGCCTTTCCACATATTTTCTGAAAGGGCTCAGTGAATCAAGTCGTTTGGAGAAAAACAAACTGAGCAAAATCAGCCCCTACTGAATAGGACGGGTCGAGGAGTGGCATACCAATTCAGTTAAATGACATACGATACTAAATTCTGCAGGACACCTGGGAGAACTTTTATTTTCCTATGACATGGGGTTGAATATCAACACATAAGAAAATTATCTTTATTTACAAAAATAACAAGTTGGCGTTAAGATATTCATGCAAATGAATGTGTTCAAAAAAATCTTCAAAACAAAGAGGGTTGCAACAGATACAACAAATTACGAAAACAGCAGAGACATTCTGGGTCAAAGGAACACTGGTCCATAAGGAATAACTTCGGGTTCGAATCCCGTCAGAAAAATAGAATTTTCTGATTTTTAAAGCATTGAAGTCAGCTAATCGAGACGGGCCGAAATCAACAGTTAATAATAAAAAAAAACTGACAATTTTGTAAATAAAAACTATTTTTGGATTGTTTTGATTTGCGACCCAATATCTTGCCTTGCACTGTGATTTTTTCTTCAAAATATCCTTTAAAAAAGCTAAAGAACAATAGCTGTCTGGAAATTTCCAGTAGCTTGACTAATAGAAAAGAATCATCGTTCAATTTTCAGGGATACTGTAGGGAAAAAAAAAAAAAAAAGAGAGAGAGAGAGAGAGAGAAGCCTGAAGTTAAATTTGAAAATGGGTTGTTTAGTTAGATGTCCAGCGTCTTACTGAGTACACTAAACTGCCAGTGATAAGAAAACAGTATAGAGGGTCTGAAATACGTTGCCAGAACTCCGAAATAATAAACTAAGTTACTCACACGAATTACGTAAGTTACGCCATGATTTAATCACTTTTCTATTTAACAATTACGGATCGGAATGCCTAATTATTGAGAATAATTCCCATTTCTGTGAAAATAAGCGAATCAAGATGGCGTCAGAAAACATTTAACCAGTATTAAACATTAAACATATTGTTACGATAAAAAAGCCTTTTACCTTTCTGCGTATGTGCACAAATCACATTGGAACTGACAACTTAGACCTTCCTCGGTAATGCCTTGTTTACATTACTAACATTTTACCATGGTTAACGTTAACCCGAGCTCATTTTAGTAATGTAAACGGTAGTTACCGTTAACGCGGGTTTCAAATTTAAGTAGCGTTAACTTACGACGGTTATCTTGTAAGTTAGTAAGAAACGACTGTCTAAACGCAAGTTAGTTATTAGGCACGAATCACTTCGTGAGTTTATTTCTTTCTTTATCGAAATATATAGTATAATAGTGGTGCGTACTACTTTTAAAATATAAAAGAATGATGGCAGAACTACAAAATTTGACGCTACAATCAATTCATTTGTGTTATTTTTTTATAATTTAATCATCTCCCGCGTAACAACCAGATTCTTTACTCAACCATAGAAACCTAAACCTGTTTCTTTACAGACAATGGTAGTACAAGCACGATAACCAAGTTAAGTTCGATAGTCTGAACGCAAGTTGGTTTAACACATAAGTTTTACCATCGTAAAATGTTAGTAATCTAAACAAGGCATAAACGAAATTACTAGGCGCTTTTCGAAGATTCCTGTCGATAACCAAGAGGTATTAACATTCCTCTTAAGCATTAAGGGATACATCAAAAAACTTTCCCGAAAATTTTAACAGTGTATGATTTTAAAATGTTCACTAACTAATTTGACATATTATTGAGTTCGCTATGGTACTATTTGGTCCATCTCATTTCGCATTGGTTTAGTATGCGGAGCTTATTTTCGCATCAAACGACTTCAATTACTGAGCTCTTTCAGAAAATATATAGAAAAGCATACCTTCCTTCATAACAGTTTGTGTCTCCGAGGAGTAAAACAATTTTGCATCAGACTTGGACTCTCCTTGACCTTAAACTGAACTTTTAGTCTATCAGTTACAATTTAATATAGCCTGAAATCTCTGTGAACCATTATTACATTCCTTCTAACATTTTGGCTATTTCGATCATTCTTTGGAGATGACCTGATTTCTACAAAGTCCAAGTTCCATTTAGTAATTTCTATTACATTCATTTTTCTCGTCACAAAATGTTCCGTGGTTTCGTTTATCGAACTCGTCAACTACGTCTATCTCTAAATTAAAGAGAAGCTTAATTAA
Source organism: Lepisma saccharinum (assembly GCA_022664845.1). Taxonomy (NCBI): domain Eukaryota; kingdom Metazoa; phylum Arthropoda; class Insecta; order Zygentoma; family Lepismatidae; genus Lepisma; species Lepisma saccharinum. The sequence goes on along the minus strand of JAGDQP010037196.1, from coordinate 14,361 downwards.
TTATGCCTGTTTTCGGATTAAGAAAAAGAATTTCTCCACAGTTAATCACAAAAATCACCAAACCAATTTAAGCAGAGTGTCTAGGCCTAAATGTTCAATGTTATCACAGTTCTAGAGAACCTGCAGGTATTACATCTCAAACGTAATTAGTAAATTAATATACAATAATTGTGTGTAATCTGTGCTACCAATACCTTGTTCTAAACTATCATGATTCACGGAGCCAAGCGGTCAGATGAAATTAATGAAAAAGTAAATTAAAAAAAGAGCGAAAACCAACAGTTTGTTTCTTCAACTTTACATTCTGATTCTGTATTGTTATCTGATGTAATACAAACACATTTGAACGAAAATTCTTATAAGATTTGCCTTTATTCAAACCCTGAAAGAAATATCAAGTGTTCCAACTTGAATTCTACTCACGTCGAAGTTAGATTGTGGGTTTCGGAGGACAACTCCTCTCTCAAAACCCATTTGAACGTATGACATAGTCCACATCACGAAATTATCAACCATTTCCGTCCTTTTCTTAACGTTCTGCGCTGCGCTGGCATTTTCCCCATGATTTGCTTCATTGTCTACAGAAATTGTAGATAAAAATACTGGAGTCAACAAATGGTGTGTTTTCAGTTACTTTCTGAAGTTGTAATACAAAGTAACTTCAACACCGTATCCAGAACTTAATACGCATACAAGATTTTCAGATTTAATTTTAGAATTATATCATTCTTTCTCACCATTTCATTTCGCATTTGTTCACCAATCCTGAGAAGGAAACGTTCAAATCCTTATACGTGTAGGAGCCAGGCATTTTCATTCCCGATAAAATGAAAACGAAGCACATTCAGTCATGACAGTACAAAATCCACCGCTGATATGTTTATGTTATTTCTATATTAACTCAACGTCAGTTCACGATCCATGTCCAGTACCACAAAATAATATTTAGGTTGAGACCGAAGAAAATACACAAAAGGAAGAACCGTCAAATTGCAAAGCCATCACATGAGGAAATAATTTTAAAAATAATTATAGCAATAAATTTTGGTAAACTTTATTTGTATATGGGCCAGTCTAGTAATTTTGGACTTCGGTCCGTCACGATTCGCCTTTAGCTGTTAAAATCCACACCCATACCCCTGCCGGGACTGGAACCCGGGACCTTCGAGCCAATGGCCTACCGCCGCAGACTGCTCGGCCCACCTGGCCGGCATTATTTATAACAATAAATGGATTAACTAATATTCCTATAACATGGAAATCGGGAACAGCAATAAATCTGCCATATACAGCAATCATCCATTTTTTTTTAAACGTTTACTGAAAACTTTTCTTTAAAAGAACAAACAGAAGACGCTGGCGGAAAGTTTTAAAATTATTATCACCATTAATAACATTATCGTCTTTTTCTAGTCTTCAACGAAGTTCCTTGTGGTGAGGAGTCGGGTGGAAACAAACTGTGTGGACTCACTCGACTGCACGTCTACTAGTTCTTGTATGCTAAGAGGAAACATGCGAGTCATAGACGCTGATGGTAAAAGAAATTTAAAACGAAGCAGTCTCGTATTTATTAAAGACATGACTCTCAAACAGGGGTGCTCGGAACTCCGGGACATTCTAGGTTTCAAATCTGGGTTCTAGCATCGGAATACCAATTTTTGTGATTCTGGAATGTTGAGATTTCGGTTTCTAGAATTAACTTTCAATTATTGGACATCTTACCCTCAAATATCTCAAACTATAAAGGACACCACGATTCTAAATCATCCCATAATGAAATATGAAGCTCCAGATTTGATCATGAGCATATACTCATCCTTCTGTAGTAAGGGATGCAAAGGATATTCATATATGCTTTCCGTACTACAGATACATGCATAGTATACAATATAGATGAAAGTACCAAAATTTCAACTACATTTTTGATTCATCATGAAATCTATCACGAGAAATCACCTTACAACCTAAAGCGGAGCCTAAAGAGAACACTTTGAACACTTCTACCTGTAATTTGCATAAAAGCACGAGTGTTATTTTTGAACTAATTAAAAGAAAAATCTGTAAATAGCAAAAATCTGATTTCTTAAAAATTCAAAACAAAAAATAGTAGAATAATAAGATTTTATTTTAAAACTGCTCCCTATCTAATATATAAAACTGACTCATTCACTGACTGTCTGTTCATCAATATTCATAGGCCAGACTACTGGAGCTAGAAACACCAAATTTGGTATGAAGGACCATGAGTAGGTAAAGGAAAAAATCAGACGTTTTGAAAAAGTCACCAAACCCACTGTGGTATAGAATACACAGCCTAAACGGTTAGGGCTACTGAAATGAAATTTGGTATCAAGGTACAATATCACAATTATGTTAGGAATTTATTGCAAAATTTTGAAAAAGTCGCCATCTTGAATCCAAAATTGCGGACCAAAAAAATTCATTTCCCACACCGTTTGAGCTAGAGATACGAAATTTGGCATGAATGTGTATTATCACTAGTAGTTTAGGAAAATATTGCAAAATGTTCAAGAAGTCGCCATCTTGCATCCAAAATGGCCGCCCAAAAACACATTTTTGTATAGAATACACAGCCTAAACGACTGGGGCTATTGAAATGAAATTTGGTATGAAGGTACATCATGACTAGTAGGTTACGAAATTATTACATAATGTTTCCAAATACGCCATCTTGGATGCAAAATGGCGGACACAAAAATTAATTTTCCGAACCTCACACGTAGTTACGGAAAATATTACGTTTTGAAAAAGTCGCCATCTTGAATTCAAAATGGTTGTTCACAAACCCATTTTCCATACCATTCGAGCTAGAGAAATAAAATTTTACATGAAAGTGTACCATCACGAGTGGGTCACAACAATATAAGAAAATATTTTAAAAGTCGCAATGTTTAATCCAAAATGGCCGCCCCAAAACCAATTTTTCAAACCACAGAAGATAGAGAAACGAAATTTGGTAAGATGGTGTATGACCAAGAGTCGGTTACAAAAAATGGCGCAAAACTCCCCTATGGGGGCGCTGTCCCCTGTGGGGGTATATTTGTACCATGGAGGCGGGGTAGATGAGCAACATGGGGAGCATTACCTTGGGGAGTCTGTTACGATAAGGGGGCGCAGCCCTCCAAAACTCCCAAGTTGGAAGCGCAGCTCCCGCGGGGGTCTAGGGGCCGAGTCCCCAGCGAAGCAAAGCGAGTCCTTATAATATTTAGCACCATGGTCACTGACTCACTCACTCAGTGATCAAAATTCCTAGGCCTAACTAGAAACACCAAATTTCGTATGAAGGTATATGATCAAGAGTAGGTAATGGAAAAAGTCCGACATTTTGAAAAAGTCACCATCTTGGATCCAAAATGGCCGCCAAACCCATTGTTGTATAGAATACACCTGTCTAAACGGTTGGAGTTACTAAAATGAAATTTTGTATGAAGGTACAACATCACCACTAGGCTACGAAAATATAACAAAATCTTGAAAACGTCGCCATCTTGAATCCAAAATAGCGGACCCTAAAAATTCATTTTCCACACCGTTTGAGCTAGACACGAAGCTACATGATCACTAGTGGATTAGGAAAATATTACAAAATGTTGAAAAAGTCGCCATAGTAGATCCAAAATGGCCGCCAAACGTATTTCCGTATAGAATACACAGCCTAAACGGATAGAGCTAGAAACAGCAAATTTGGTAGGAAGATACACCAGCACCAATAGGTTACGAAAATATTGCAAAATTTATCCAAATACGCCACTTTGGATCCAAAATGGCGGACCTCAAAATCCATTTTCTACACCGTTTGAGACTGAGATATGAAATTTGGCATAAAGGCGTATTATCACTAGTAGTTTAGGAAAATATTACAATATTTTGAAAAAGTCTGCATTTTGGATTCAAAATGGCCGCCCGAAAAAATTTCCACACTGCTCGAGCTAGAGAAATGAAATTTTATATGAAGGTGTACCATCACGAGTAGGTCATGACAAAATAAGAAAACTAAAGAAAAAATTCGAAATCTTTAATCCAAAATGGCCGCCTAAAAACCATTTTTCAAACTACTGAAATTAGAAACATCAAATTTGGTATGAAGGTTTACGATCATGAGTAGGTTACAATAAATGGGGCAGACCCCACCTATGGGGGCGCAAACCCACTTGGACGGGCAAATCAGCAATATAGGATCGCATTATCTTTGTGAGTCTTGTTATGATAAAGGGGTTCGCATACCCCTCTCCCAAACCCCAAAGTTGAGACCAGCGGCTTCAAGCGAAGCAAAGCGAGTCAGACTTTAAAGATTCGTCTATCAATATGGTTTGTCGTTTGCTTATTCGATATTTAATAAGCAAAATCTATCACGAACGCATTACATGAATTTCAATGTCCCTAAATGATTTCAATCAAAGTACGTATAAGTGAAACTGAGATTTCAATCAGTCTAATATTTATAGAGTATAGACTTTGGTTTTGTGTCAAATTTGGATTTATTTACTCCTTTCGAGACCTCTGTGTTAGGGAGTTTCTTGGCAAGAGTGCTTATAAACAATATTTTTGCAAGTGTTAACGAAAAGAATTAAAAATTGCAAACTAAATACATCATAGTTTGAGGCACTGTATTACTAGTCAGTCTAATCAATTGCTAAACCTAGCTTAAGATCAGAATGAAGAACATCGTTTGCTGATATAATACATTTTCAAGCCTATAATAAATTTCCAGCAACATTCGACCTTCATTACAACTAGAAATCATTGCTCACAGTAGATGACGTTGTGAACTGGAAACGTGATAGGTAAAACTCGCTGTGTTAGTTGAAGTATAAACTACCACATGAGTAAAACGTTATGAAGTTTCAATTTCCAACTAACATATCGTTTCAAGCTCTCTGTTTGAAATGACCGCTTCAAAAATCGGACCATTCTTCACCCTGAGCGTTGCCAAACTTACGTTTACATCTACGCGGAATGTATCATACATCGCACTCAATGATGTACGTACTGAACTTGAACATTGCAACGATGTACATACAAGAGATGCTCTTTCCACAAGCGCAAACACACTGAAGCTATTTCGAGAACTGGGAACGCAGCCAACGTGATCCTGAGGTTATTTGGATGGTGAAAATATCTTAGGAAGAAAAAACATGAGGAGAAATTGTGCTCATTAAAGCATATGCAAAACTAAAATGAAATTGACGATAATTTGATAAACAAATAAAACTAAAAACGCAGACAATTAACCTAAGGTTAGAAAAAGAGAGTAGCAAATAACTCTCAGAATGAGATAGATCACTACGAAAGAATTGTATTGAGTACTATAGAAAAATGCTACCTATGTGAATAATCAATTCGTACAGAAGCAAGTCTTGACTGAGATAAGTTATTTTCAACACTCTTCGACATTATATTCCATTTCTTTAAGTAATCGATAATTGTATTGAGCCAAAAGGGTGGCCCAAATATCCTTTAACACCGCCAACTTTATACTAAGTTACTTAATAGTTTAAGGTATTCATAAGTCATACGAAAAACACAATGAAAGTTTATCAACTTGAAAATCAACTCTCTAATTGTATTCCAAAATTTCAGTTATAGCTTGAACATTGGAAGCTATGGCCTAATCGTGTCAATATGTGAGGGTTAATATCCTCGTTGATTACGCTTTCGAGACAGAGAATGAGGAAGGTAGCGGACAGAGCGTTCGTGGAGGTACCATCCCAGCTTGCAGCTGGAGTGAAACAGAGAAACTCCTGGAAAACATCATCAGGGTGGACGCCAGTGCGGTTAAGATACAGCTTTTATTTACTTAAGCGGCGGAGTGGTCAAATATGTGGATGTCTTGTTATTCTGGATGTATCTTATTATTCTGGATGGATAATACCATCCATCCAATACTTGTAATACTTGTTATTCGTCGGTAACTCACATCATGCATGTTCATCAGTTGGGAAAGGAGATGTGGAGGATTTCTCCATTGATCGCGAATAAACTCTGCAATTTACACGAACAAGAGCATGCAAAAAGGTACAACTTTGTACTCATTCCATGCCTCATCTAGCTGGAGTACGCTAGCGTAACTTATAACTTCTGTAATTTAATTTATTTACTATTTGAGGCCATCATTATGATTCTACATTTGTTTGGAGACGGTTTACCTCCAAAACCGAGGTTTGGTACAGAATGTTTCCCAAATGTTTGCAAACAATGTTTCCTGTTTTCCATTTCAAATGGGAAACAAGAAACATTGTTTCTCTCTCTGGAAAGACATCAGAAAGTGAAGGAGTGTTCGGTATTGAGATCTTCATACCGACTTTCGGTATGTTTTGGATACAGACAATTATCGATATACCGATAATACCGAAAAACCGATAATACCGAAAATGCCGACATATCGATATACCAAACCATCTCAATATACAGAAATACCGAACAATATCACAATTCCGACAAACAATGATAATGAGCGATATGGATGTACTACTGGACGTTTGTATTTAGGGAGTTGGCCTGGTCCCCACCCCCACCCGAAATTCCGGTTCATATGCAAAACATAGTATAATTTTAGGTTTACTTATCTATATTTAGAGTTGTAATTCCTTTTCTCACAAGAACTGTGTGTTAGGTACTCACTGAAATTACCAGAAACATTGACAACCGCCGCGACCGGGACTCGAACCCAGATCTTCCAGTTGCCGGCCGGGTATGGTGCCCAATACACCACCGCAGCACGTCAGTTCTCATACTAGTCCTCACACCTTAACACTTCCAGCCCCAGTAGCTGGTTACGAAGTCAAGGCACCCCATACATTTTAAGAATTTTATTGAGGACTTTGCTCAGCAACCGTGTAGTTCGAAATAATAGATGTCATTCATTTTTTTCACAAGAACCTTGTGTTAGGTAAACATTGAACTTAATACAGAAAAATTGACAACCACCCGGTCGGCAGCAAATGGGTCCAAATGTCAATCTTTTAACCTTGCCAGTGTAATAATATAGTGTATATTTACACGAGAGATAAGCAATGAAATGTTGACGATCTCACCTAAGAAAACAACATTGACAAGAGAAAGACAAAGTTAATTATTCATATGACAGAATTAGACATTACATCATTTGCATTAACGCACAGACTCATTTCGAAAGTCTTTAGGCAACTCAGGCTCAGACCAGATGGATAATGATGGAATGATTGGTGGAATGAAGAAAGTGGTAGGAAACGGGAGAACCCCGAGCAAACCCACGCACACAGTGTTTGTTCACCACAAAGCTCACATGACATGAGGAGGGTTTGAACCGACAAACCCAAGCGCTAGAGATGAGCGCTCTACCCATTGAGCCACCGCGGTCCGCTCTAATCAGGTAGTGTTTGGGCATTTCCTGATAATGAAACCACAGATTCGTCGACTTCATGTCGTGTCAATTGAAAAAGTCAATCACGCAGCGGCAGTTTTGACGATGGGATGAAAGCAAGCAGCAAAATGCATTTCAGCAACATTTTGTTGTAATTCGAAAACTGTTGAGTACGAATGGGTCCACCATGATGCGGATATCCAAAGCTCCGATCTTCGGGATTTCAGATATGTCCAATGGCTTCGTCCGATTTCGGTCACAGGTTCAAAGACAGAGAATTCGGATTTCGTTATTATGATGTATCTGCAACTGCAATGGCGCGATAGTAAATTATGAACGGCCCTGGACAATACCTTCCCTATCCTTCCTACCTCATCCCGGTCTTAGTCAAAGAAAGAAATAAAGAAAGGAGAGACAGTACTGACTTTTTAAAATTTTATTTATGACCTTTAGGCATCTAAGGTTCAGGCCGGGATAGATGATGAGAAAAGATTCAGGAAGATGTCGGCCAGGGCCTATGTTGCAGGTGCCACCCCGGCATTATCCTAGTGTGACTGAAGAAAAATCCTGGGAAAACCTCAGACAGGATTATCGCTGGGATCGAACCCACGAACTACCGAATCCTACGCCAACGCTCTACTACTATTTTCGGTATATCGATATTTCGGTATGGGTGATACCGAATTTTCGGTATTCCAACATACCGATTTCGGTATATCCATATTTTTGACGGCCCAAAGAAATTGTTTTTTAAATGTTTTCCAATGTTTCTGAAATGTCTGCAAACATTTGTGAAACATTTCAATGGAAACATTTAGAAAACACAAAAAACACGTCAGGAAACAGTTTGCAAACAATGTTTCCATGTCTGGACGTGGCTTAAGATCCTTCATTCACACTATATCGTAATCACTGATAAATTGGGTACTTGTTGATGTATAACTACAGGGGCTATCTTCTTTGCTTTGCTGCTTGCTGAACATACATCTAGCTTGCTTATTTGTCTCTCATGAAATTCCTCTGGCACTCATTCATAGATGTGACATTTGTCGAATAGCAAATATATTGAGCGGTGTTCACTGAGTTACAGTTTGTTCTCTGCTCCTCTAAACTAATTCATGTTCTTCACGTTCTACAACGCATCATGTTTAACTTACGGATTGGTATCCAAATTTCGGACATATGCGAAATATCGATCCACCAGATGGACGAAATTAGGACTCCTTTGACACTGTAAAATGTGATTTCTCCACGCCACGGCAAGCCTCTTCCCCGCCAAAGTACCAGTGTATATTACTACACAATAAGCATGTATGTTTATAATTACCACTATAAAATGTACAGTTTGCTGAAGCTTTCATGAAGCTTGGGAACCATTGCGAATCTTCAAGGGAGAAAAACTACAAACGTCCATGAGATACACACAATACACTCCACAACCTTCATTACCTTAGATATTATTGTTCGTGCGTTATTTAGAACGTCATGATCGTCTGAAATACTTGTCAACTCATATTAGCTGAGAAACCTAGGTGGGCGAAATTAGGCTAGTAGGGGAAATTTGGTTACTGTCCACTAACATTTAACTAGAAAATTTAGGGCCCATGCATTTGTTTCTCAGTACAGGAAAGTAATTCAATGGTCATTTAGTCACAACAGGTCTTTCCAACTAAAGCTCTCTTCTAACTGAATTTTATTGATGGCATTTAGGTATCTAAGGCTCAGGCTGGGATAGGGGGTAGAATTCGGGAAGAAATCGGAAAGGGCCTATGTTGAAGGTGCAATCTCGGGACTTGTCTGGTGCGACTGAGAAAAAAAACTGGAAAACCTCAGTCAGGATGGTCGGCCGTTGGAATCGAACCCACGTCCGCCCGAATGTTACGCCAACGCTCTACTACTGAGCTACTCGATGCCACTGAGCCAACGTTCTACAACTAGCTCTCTTTTAAGTCTAAAAGAAATTGTAATTCCAGTAGTTAGCTTTGAAACATCTTTTACAATTTTGGGGTCTAACAAAGACCCCTGCGGGGAAGGAACATAACTCACATGTAGGGTAAACCCGAGTCCATTTCGGCACGGGGCTATATTGATTAGAAGAGGAAGAATATGTCAATACTGTCATAAATTGCAAATTGTTTTCTCCAATGGTACTTCAGTCGATAGCGTGAAGATTGAAAAAAACAACGCAAATCATAATCATGGATCATTTTGACCTATTCCCCCTGATCAAAATAGACCTGGACTACTAGGGCCTATCTTTATAACTAACGGCGTTACTTACATTACTACTAAATGGGACGTTACCATAAATCTCCACGCGAGAACATAATGATCTGCCTTTTGTTCTTCTTCTTCTTCCCCTCTCTCTCTTTGCGCTACTGGAATGATGTCACCGCCATAGCCTTCAGATCTCTTCCCAATAACAGCGTAAAAAACATGGGTCGAAATACGATATGTACAGAGCATTTACACCGGAGTGGATTGAAGAATACTTGACGATTCATGAGACTTTTGGCACACTGACGTGATAAATATACCTTTGTGCCTAACAGTTATCCCATAACAAAAAGAAACCTAAATACTGTAATATCGTTCTAATATTCGGCTGATAAGAATGTTAGTACTTTCCTAAAAATGATATTCTTTGATCCCAGTTGCGGTCTTCTTGAAAGACACTGCTTCACCTTGATATTGCAATGTGTTCAATTTTGGAGAAAAAAAAACCGATAGGTAATAAAGAATGCAAAGCGTTTTCAATCTTTCATAGTCAACAGGGAGAATGGAAATTGAATTATGTATAAGCTTATGATAAACAAACACGTGATCCAACACGAAATATTTATACAATAAAAATCCATGAAAACTTCAACCCAATGTAACTTCATATAGAATGTAAATTAAACATTGGAGTTCCTTTCGTTGCTCACTTGGTTTAGTTTTCCTCCCAACCTCGATTTACTAGAATAAGGGATCACGAAACAGGTATGTTTAATTTCCTGAACAGGGAACGTAGAAAGCACATGGTGATCACGATTTATGAAGAAATATCGATCCTCTGAGAAAAGGAACACAGCACAGTACAGTCAGACATTTCGTGAAGCTACACATCGATTTAAGATATTGACAAATAAGTAAATTTCCACTCTTAATAATTAGTTCCAACCATTCAACAATAAACCTTTGCCAATAGACAAGAAACCTTTGCCAACAACATACAAACAAAAATATTAACTATCCCATTTAACAGGGATTTCTTCACACTTTCAACATCTTGTGTTTTCAAATAACTTAATTATTTCATACACTATCAATACTGTTTTCCGAATGTATTGTGCTTTACATTGTTAACTATTAATTATACACTATGTTCATATATTTAAGGAAACTACACATTTGCGCAACGAGTCAAAATACCCACTACGAACATAGATTTGCTTGAACTCTGACGTGTTTCAAATTGTCTACGTTTCCTTTAAATCTACGTTCTTAAATAACTAATACAAAAGGAGGAGAGAACGGAATTGGCAGGGTTTCAAGGTAAAAGGTTGATAATTTATGTCCTATGGCTAAAAGAATCGTATGTACAGATAATTTCCTTAAAACAAATGACACTTCCTGCAACGAATCATATTCTCAGTACACGCTTTAATAGCTCATTGGAATTAACGTGTAACCGTTTCTAATTTCTCGCTTGTAGGTACCGAACGGCCGTGGCTCAATGGTAGGGTGTTGGCTTAGCATTCGGCAGGTCGTGGGTTCAATCCCAGCGGCCGATCATCCTGACTGAGGTTCTCCAAGATTTTTCCTGTCACACCAGGCAAATATCTGGATGGTGCCTCCTTTCCACATCCTTTTCCCATCCCCTATCCAGGCCTGAGCCTTAGATGCCTAAAGGCCATAATTAAAATTCAGTTGTAGGTTACGTTTCAAAGATTTTAAGTTTGACGTTTCGAAGACTGCAACACGTCTTCCCTACTATACTTTCCAAAGAATTGGAACTATACAAAGCGGGGGATTATTCAAAAGTGTTTTGTGACCAGCGTTACCATACTTCATGCAGTAAAATATGAGACATCTGACAAAAACACTTATTTACAAAATGTGAACACAAGTATAAATACCCTTTTATCTTTTAAACGATTTTTCCTTTACTGCCTTACAAACTTTAAATATAGTTTAAAACATCATTAACTCAACATTAGTTTATATACTGTTGAGTATATTTTTACATATATTTTTTTCTGTGCCCAATCGTATTTCTCAGTTGAACCTATCTGCTTCAAAAGTTCAGATATTTCTTTCATGCATGAAAGAAATTCTCACATGACATGTCTTGAAATTATACTAAACAATCAGAATGCTTGCAACAGAATCTGGGGTCAACCTAGTCCCCTCTTTGGACCATTGGATTGCGTAACTGTTAATTGTAGAAATCATAATTAACGCACAAGGTAATGTCAACAAAATTAAATTAGATGTAATTGTATTATTAATTTTTGAGGTTCGGAATGTAGATGGTCAAACCGCGAACTAACGTATCGACAACAGAAACGCCAGTCGAATGGTGAATGCAGTGGTGCTAACTGAAGAAGTTGTGTGTGAATACAATGTATGAAGCACTTTTCTATTCTCCTGCTTAATCAACCAGCTACGAACGGAAAACAACAACTATAATAATGGTAATAATAATTTGAAAGGGAATACGATAATGTTCTGGCCAAAGTGTTGAGAAAATAACCGTGAAAATAGCACTGAAGTATCTGTTTTCACGAACTGTGAACACTCCCCTTTCGCAGTCAATTGCTTCGGATATTAAAGAAATCTAGAAAAGAGAACAGACGCACCACGCAAAATGACGAACTGAAAAAATGGTTATAAAGTAGTTGTATGGCATTTTGTTTTCTTTGTTAAATGTAAACAGTTGGTAGAAAAACACGAAGTCAGTTATTCTTCTGGTTCGAGTTAACCAGAAATTCCGCCAGGATTATCAGTTTGGTGTGTAGAAAGTCAAAACTGGGAGAGTGTGGTAGAGTTTTGCTCGGTTTCAAGCGACTTTGACCATAAAAAATAAAATTGGGGGCCAGTATCTCAAAAGACTCTGAAGTTTCCTTTCGGACTTCAACAATTTCAGAATTGATTCTTTCTATATCGACTTTCGTTTAATTTATTCCAGAACGAATATCTTTAACACGAATATGTGTCCTGCATGAACACTACTGATATTATCCGTTATAAACTGGATAGTATCTACCAGAGCTTTCAAATCAGCTTGCAACTGCGTCTTAGAATTACTTATTTTCTCATCCACAATAGTTTCATTACTCTCTATTCCGCCAACTCATTTTCTTTCGGGAAGTGGACGTGATGAGTGCATCAATCCCAGGGATTCTGCCATGACTTTTAGTTATGGGACAAAGTAAAGTCGAAACAAAGTTAGGATGAGCGAGTAGAATTTTGAAGGACTTAAACAGATTTTTAACAGTAAAAATTTTAAAGGTGGTGTTGTGTGTGTGTGTCTATTTCGAGGGGTGACATTCCCCATTAGGGTGTCTGGCAAAATCCATGATCAGTGAGGGCTTCTTAGCTGGCAGGCCTAAGAACACGCAGCGTCGGAGTGCTAGGATCTTGCGTGTTTGTATGTACTTAGGAACAGAAATGCTTAAATAAGCGTGAAATTCGTTTATATTCAGTGCAGTAACGAAGAACGTAATATCCTTTAAAAATTAATACAATTATCATTAACGAACAACTGTAGCGTAGATTCTACCAAGCGACCGTAGCTCAGTTAATAGAGTGTCGGGTTAGGCATCGGAAGGCCCTGGGAACGACCTCAGCGGCCACCCATTCTGATTTTCCCAGGGATTTCCCCTCAGCCACACCAGGCAAATGTCAGAATGGTACCTACAAACTAGAACCCGACCGACTACCTTCCAACATCTTCCTTACCCTGTGGCGGTCTGGGTATAATGCTCACGTTAAGAAAGGCCAGTATTCTGGTTGAGTCCATGAGAATGTACTGTCACTGTCTTATCCTACCCATATTCACGCAAGTGTTGGCAGAATCAAAACAAAGACAATTATGGGATATTAGTCATTATAATCTGTTTACTTATGACTTTTAGGCATCTCTGACTGACTGGGATAGAGATGGGGGACAATTGGAAGGGTAACGGCCAAAACCTTAATGTTCTATACTGGCATTCGCCTGGTGGAACAGAAACCTTGGAAAAATTCAGCCAGGATGATCGGGCGCGAAATTAAAATCTGCGTACCAACCTAGGAGTCGACTGATTTGGTGTGAGTGTATAACTGTTTATATAGATTTTGTCCCGATGACGTTCTGAGACTAAGATACCTAGAATCAATAAATCAATTCAATTCGTGCCCAGATGAAATCTCTAAGGACAATATGCTTGGGACTCTTTGGTAAGATAAAAGCCATTCCTCAAATGGTAGAGCAAAGGAATTTAAATCTCAGACTAACCATCC
>JAGDQP010037195.1:3838-18725 GCA_022664845.1 Lepisma saccharinum | reverse complement strand
TTGCACGTACGTGTGTGGACTGCGTACTAAGTGTGTTCTGGATACAGCCTCTGATTATTCCTTCATTTCCAGTGCGTTCTTAGAGAAAATAAGGAAAAGAGATAAAAAAATGTGAAAAACAAGTGAATATACAAGAAGAAAAAATATGAATAAATAAGAAGAAGTTTAACACAAACGAAGAAGTTTAAAACGTCACGCCTCACATGAGGGACAAAGAAACGGCCCGTGATCTTTAACGGTGATTCCAACACATTCTTCATGAACATAGTTGCGCTACCACATGCAAAGATGCATGTTTGCTACCTTGTCTGCCTGACAATGGTAACAAAACCAAGATCCACAAGACTTGGAGGAACTCAGTGTCGGTTCTTCAGGACTATTAGAAGCAGTTGTTGAAATTCTGGTCGTTTTGATGATCCTTACTTTGTTTTGGTTTTAATCTTATTTTCTTTGTATTGGAATTAATAGCTTTCTTATTACTTTATATTTCTTATTGTCTTAGTTTTAATTACTAAACATTATGATGATGAGCGTTTAGTAAAAACATTTGAAATACCCAATTATTTCATTTGAAATAGTTGACTGCATTTTGCCCAATACGGCGGTGGGCCATATTGCGCGCTATTGACTTATTTACTTTTTCTGGTGCCTGCTATTTACACATTTCATGTTGACGTATGCTCACACAGCTACATTAGGTTTTCAACATTAGGTACTGAAACGAAACATTACGTAATTTTCTAAAATAACAGCATAATATTTTCTTTCTCAAGTGATGCCGCACTAACTTCGAGGCCTTGTAATTGCAAAACTACGCGTATTTCGAAATGTCGTTTAAGGAACTTTCTTCTTACTTTGATGTGAAGAACCACCTCCCGAAGTTTGCGTCATTATTTCAAGGAAATATTGTAAATATGATTTGTAACGTTGTCGGCGGTGGCCATATTAGTTCGGGCGCCATATTCGGTTTAGCTCACACGGGAGAGACAAGGACTTCCAATATCTTGTTATTTATGACTAATGGAACCTCTGTGCAAATTTTTAGGTGTTCAACAATTTTGTTCGGGTTTCATTCCCCAGTAGACTAGGGTAATAAACTTTTCTTTTTATCTAGCATCAGAATAAATAGGAAAAGAAATTAAAAGAAAAGTAAAGAAAGTATACTTCGCGTAGTACAGTAGTTAATCACAATCTACTTCTTGAATTAGTTATAAATACATTTGATATAGTTGTAAGGAAACGTCTTGGCAAAGAAACATTATGAAAAGAACTTGTAACGAGATTATTGATAACGGCTCCACGCTGAACACCTTCCCTCTAGAAAAAAAAAGTGCTTGTATTCTTTGGATTATTCAATAATTAATAATTTATGAACATTTTCTGTTTCGATCACTATTTCCACACAATTTGTGGATCATTTCAAATAAATTAGAGAGATTCAGTAAATGGTTTTATAATCCTAGGAAAGACGAATGGTATAAATGAGAATAACATCTGTACCTGAGAGCTAGAGCCGCATAAGTCCAATTTTGGCCGAAATGTGATTAATGCAGTTTTGTACGGTATTCATAAGGCTTCACATACTTGTGGAATGATTCCTATTGTCAACATGTTTAATAATGTAAAAAAGTAAGTCTACCTACTTTGTCTATTTAGTTTCTATAAGAAGGGAAGTAGGTTTTCTTTGTTTTTCAAAAACAAGGTTTTGTGCCTGACGCGGTTCTAGTTACCATGTACAGAAATGTGGCCAGTTCCCGTGACTATTAACAGTCATTTGATCTACAAAGAAGTGATTAAAATTACCACATTAACAGAATAGTACATAAATAATTGTGTTATGATGGCTACCAGTCCCCCATAGTAAGACATGTTGGATGTATTAATTGTATTTTAAAAATACAACAACGAATTCATTTCTACTCATATTTATACTTGTTAATTGACATAATTTCAATCATGAAGCCCACCATGTCTTACTATGTATTATCTACTCAAGGCAGGGGTGTCACGCTTGCCAAAGCGCTCCTTGTAGCTGGCTTTGGGAAACGCTAATATAAGGAGAAAACAACCTCCCGTGAAACACGTTAATTTTAATATCGTTCTTGAGAAATATCATTTCTGATTTGAAAATCGATTCATTTTGCCCGGGAAAACTCGTTCTGCTTTATAAAATAACAAATAGGAGGGAATATTTAATTTAACTTTACAAAATCCATGAACTAGGATGGAAACTATCTTCAAGAACACCTTCAGACCGAAATTCTAATCACTTTCTTTCTATAGGCTCTATTTACGTAATATGTTATGTAATCTCACAATTTGAACTTGATGAGCGAGGACAGATTTCCGATAAACCAGATTTTTGTTTCTTTTGAACTATAACTGTCTGCAAATACAGAAATGGAGTAATAATATCGTTTATGTGACAACAATATATATTATTAAGCTAAGTGTACTGTACAAGAATCGCACATTTACTCTGTAGAGAATCAATTAGATGCGCTCACTTGTATACGATATACACATATTTTGAATCTCACGGAAAGTACTTTATTTTTTTGAAACCATTTGGGATACAGAAGATTTTAGTCTTTTACTTCAATTTTTATCTTTTTCCCCCGTGCACCATATTATCAACTTCTGTTAATATAATATTACTTTACTAAAAAAGTAATTGTTAGTTAGAAATTTAAACAATGTTACAATCCATGTTTTTTTATTTTTAGTCATGTATAAACAACATTATTTTATACTTTTAGTACGAATGATTTAAGAAAAGTATGTTTTTAAAGAGATTTTTAATTATTTTTTTTTCAAGTTATTTCGTTGTTCGTGTGACCAAAATCCTAAAGTGCTCTGCAACTAGTAAAACGATAGATGTTTGCGGGCTAGTATTTATTTTAGGATGAAGAAGACCGTATTAAAAAGTAAAAATAAAAACGTGCTCCTCTTCTATCTCTCCGTCTTTTCTCACCCGCGTGGGGTTGATGTTTCTGATGAGTCTTCTCCAGAAAAGCCCTGTCCTGAACATCTCTTAACAGACCTTTCTCCCCCAGATCATTCTTAACCCCATCCATCAATTTCCTCTTGGGCCTCCCTCTACCTCTCTTACCCTACACTTCCATTGCCATCACTCTTCTGACTACATAGTCATTTGTTCTCTTCATTACATGTCCATACCACTGCAGTCTTCTTTCTTGTATCTTCCTAGATATCTTACTCTCACATTTCTCACTCTGTCTCTTCTTGTTATCCCACACATCCAGCGTAGCATTCTTATTTCGGTGACATCTAATCTCTTTTCTTGTTCTTTCTTTATTGGCCATGTTTCTGCTTCGTACATCATTGCTGGTCTGACCACCGTTTTGTAAATTATCTCTTTATTCTTAACAGTGATTCTGCGGTCGCAGAAAACGCCACTTACTTTCATCCAATTCGCCATCGATCTTGCATTGTGTGAGTTATTTCCGAGTCTGTAGCGTGATTATATCTCATCACACTACAAAACTTTGATTCTTAAGGAATAAGCGACGAAGTCAGTAATTTTATAGTCAGAAAATGTTTCTTTTATGATTTAGTCACACTGATGGGCAACAACAGCGACATCAGAATATATGTGGAGGTGTTTGAAATTACTTAGATCGTCTGAAGGTGATAATAGCCGTTTTTAGGACTTAATGTTCTAAAGTTTTATTCCGTACAACATGACGAACTGAAATTTACGAAAATGAAAGTTGAAATGGGATGAATTAGAAACAGATAAACTGATTACTTGCTCAATCAAGCTAGTTTTCCATTTACTTTTTAATTAGCAAAGGTATTGGAAATTTTAGTGAAGTTGAATTCTGAGAAGAAGTAGTCTTACATCGTTACAGTGATCTATTGGATATATAAACAATAGTACAATAGTGTCATGGATAATAGATTTGAACGATTTGAGTTTGCTTCAAACAAAATATTTAATTGTGGTTCAATAAGTAATATAATTAATGAACGTAGGTTGGAATATTGGAGAGTGAAGTTATGAAATGAATACCAAAATTAATATTAATCCATAAATTGGGAGAAGTATTGGTATACTTACGCATCTAGGTACAAGGAAGAAAATACATTTTTTTCTTAATATTTAATGGATTATGGAGTGAAGCTAAGCGTTATGATGAATGGTTCAAGTGTGATTTGAAAGTAACAACAATCAGCAAAGTGTAAAAATAAATAAGGTTGGAACCTTTACAAAGCTAGGGTAGATTACTTCATAGACTGCGATCTTGTAATAGGAAACAAATGAGAAAAATGAACTGGAATACATTCGCAGGAATTGATGAAGTTTTCTTTAGAGAGAAGTAGTAATAATTTTACATGAGACATGTTAGGTACAGGAATGGATTCAAGGTGTACTACATTTTTGGTTGGAGGTGTTTGTGTTTGATCGGAAGTTGTGTTCGGATGTTGAGAATAATAATAAATGTTAAATCTGTCTCAATGATTATGCCATATAAATCTACGGTATATTTTTGAAATTTAATCGAAAACTTTTAGAAGTTTGCAAGAGTGGATAATTTGGGGAAGGTATAGGTTATTGAATGAATTTGTACTTGAATTGTTGGTGCATAAATCTTTTATAATAAGCGAAGTAGTTGAAGTGGTTGTTTTGATTTGGAAAAGATGCGACGTTTCGCCAAGTCGTGTTCACTTGAGAATTGTGAATAATTTTGTATTTTTTGCAAGAAACGGTATACAATCAAGCTGTAAATTTGGAATAGGTCTTGATTAACGTTAATTTATCATCCTGTGAAATTTGAGAAGTTTTAAAGCAAAAAACCAAAAAATTGAAAATTTTCCTAAAAATTGTGTACAATTTCAAAGGCAGAAATTTCAAAACCAGTTGCAAAATATGGTTCGTTCAAGGTAATATTATAAATTACTTTTAAATGTAGTGTGTTGAGAAGTTTCATTTCAAAAGAAGGAAATGTGAGGCAGTTTTTTTTGGCTTATATGTAATTTATCCAGCCCCAGTACTTTAGACGTTATTGACATAAAATTGTTAGTTTTTTGGGAGTGTCTATTTATAGAGAAATTGTTAGAAATTTGTGAGAAAGAGGTCAGATATATAATATTTTTTGGGGAAAGTTCATCTTTGCCTGCTATTTATTTAAGTTGCTTTTCAATCAGTTCTCTTGATTGATAATTCAGCTAGTTAAGCATCTGTATGGTTTTTCTGTTTTGTTTGAATTTAACATACCCTTTGGTAATGAGCTACTTAGCCTACAAGTCCAAATCGCCATTCCCAGTAACAGTTGAGCTTAATTATTTAAATTTTTTAACTTTATTCAATCGTTCTGTTTGCAACATCACTTCTGCGTTTCCTCCTCCGTTAACCTCTAGTTACTCATTTTTTCTACTAATCTTTAGGCCTCTATCTTTTAGACACTTCTCCATTTATCTACTTTCCTCGCAAGTTCTGCTCTATTAGTATTGCATAAACAATATAATCGACAAACATCATAGAGCAGGGGGTTTCATGTCTCACATCCTGACTTACAATGTTTATGACTACGTTGAAGGGGTATGGGCTTAAGGCTGAACCCTGATGTAATCCAACCATAACAGGAATTTGGCATGTCAATTCCACACTACTCTTACCTGAGTTCTAGCTCTTGTATACGTATCTTGGATTATCCTTACATATTTCTCTGGCACTTCTATCTGCCTCAAGCATCTCCATACTTCCTGACGTGATACTCTGTCGTAGGTCTTCTCCAAATCAATAAAGACCATATGTAGTCGTTTTTGCTTTTCCTGATGCTTTTCCATAGTTTGTCCTAATATAAAAATTGCATCCTTTGTACATTTCCTGGCATAAATCCAAATTGTTCTTCTCCTATTGATGTTTCTTCTCGTAATCTTCCTTCTATCATTTTCTCCCAAATCTTCATCGTGTGTGACATTTGTTTAATTCCTCTATAGTTTCCACAATCCTCTATATCTCCCTACTCCTTAAAAATTGGTACAACAACACCCTCTCTCTCTCTCCACTGAGTTGACATGTTTTCTTGTTCATAGATTTTTTGCCTCAGATCCCATACAGTATCTATACATTCTGGTCCCAAGCTCTTCCACGCTTCTACTGGTATGCAACAGGACCTGTAGCTTTTCCGGTCTTCATTTTCTGTACTGATTTTTCTACTTCTTCTCGGCTTATTGTTGGCTTTGGTCTAGGATTTGGGGTTCCGTCGCTAAGAACTTTTCTAGGATTTTCTTTTCATTTAGGAGCGTTTCGAAATATTCGGCCCATTTCTCTTTAATCCTGTCTTCATCGGTAAGCACTAATCCTTGATCATTCTTAATTTGCCTGAATAGCTAATATCCTTTATTGCCTTGTCTCTGACTTTGGCTAACCTGTATAGCTTCTTCACTCCACCTGGTGTTTCAAGTACGTCATACAGTTCATCCCAGGCTTGCGCATTTGCTCTTGCCACTGCCCTCTTTGCTTCCTTATTAGCCGCTCTGAAACTATATTTATTTTCTTCAGTACCTGAAACATAACATCTTGTTTTAGCTTTCTTCTTCGCTTTAATAGCTACTTGCACTACCTCATTCCACCACCACAATTCCTTTCCAGCAGGGGGGGGGGGCTCTTTCCAGAAGTTGTACCCAAAGTCATCTCTGCCACCGTTAGCATGATCCTACTGTTCACATCCCACCATTTTAGCACATCCTCTTCTTGCAGATTTATTCTTTCAATAACCTCTTCCCTGAACAATTTTCTTAATTTCTCTTCTTTAAGTCCCCAACATCTAATATTAGGCTCTCCATTTCACGGCCTCCTATTTTTTTTACCTGCAAACTCCCAGTCCACAATCACCACTCTGTTTTCTGGGGCCACACTTTCACCATTTATGACCTTGCAGTTGTTAATCTCCTTAAGATGTGGGTCCTCTCAATGCGTTCTCTGCTTCTGCCTACAAGTCCATTCAAGTCGCCACCCACAATTATTCTTTCCGTTGGAGGTACGCTGCGATGGTCCAATTTCTCCCAGAATTCCTCGCAGTCGACTTGCGGAGCATACGCACACTCATACATTGATCATTTCGCCCATGCATATCTTGATTCTCATCACTCTGTTGTTCCTTCTATTTACACTTACTACACTATCTTTCAGATCTCTTGAAATACCAATTCCTACGCCGTTCCTTCCATGTTCATTTTCATTTGCTCCACCACACATCTACTTGTAGCCGCCTCCTACTCTCTTGCCTTATTTCCTTTCCATCTCATCTCTTGCACGCACAGGATCACCGTATTTCTTTTTTCCATCAAGCCTGTAAGCTCTCTTCGTCTTCCACTCATCGTCCCAACATTTATTCTGACTTACGCTCCTGTTCAAAATGTCATCATTGAATGACCTCGGGAAACGAGTTAAATTAACGTCGCAAGATTTCAGGACACCACGAACCATTGTGAACTAAAGAAATGAACGTATAATTATAATATTTTTTCTAAAGACATATACTTTTATAAAAACAATTCGTAGTAAAAAAGTAAAAATAATTACGTTTATGCACGACTAAAAAGAAAAGCATGGGGCGCTCTCTCATATACAGTCATATTATAAATTCTTCAATTAGCGCGCCCCATGCTTTTCTTTTAAGTAATGGATAAACAGTATTATATTTTACTTTTTAGTACGAAATGTTTAAGAAAAGTATGTCTTCAAAAACTTTTTTTTTATCATTTTTTATCCAAATCGTAAAGTGTCTTGCAACGAGTCGAACGCCACAGCGTTGCAAGCTAGTATGTATGGGTAATATTAAAAAAGATTATATACAATATACCTTATAATATATATTTATAAATATATATAAATATATAAAAGTAACAATAGTATATTGTATTTTCACCCGACTTACGTCGCTGTGCAAATTTTTGTAATTGCATGTCGTCGGGAAATGAGCTAAATTAAGGTTGCAAGATTTGAGAACACCACGAACCATTGTGATCTAAAGAAAATAATGTAAAAATGTTGAAACAATAGATTATCACCAGCTAAAACTGCTTTATATCAATATGTTCAGAGAAGACATATCAAGCCGGCTACTGCTCGGGACAATGCATAGATAAATTCCAGGTTTTACCAGATCCAGGACTTTGGGAGTGGCACAAAATTGAAGATGCAAGCTGTGGTGGATGTGGATTACTCTCCTTGAAATATGTCTGGGACTACTCAGTTGTTAATGTGAGCGCTACAGTGACAATCGTTGCAAATGAAGAAGATCAATGCTGATGTATACTGACATTTTACAAGTGTGCTTTACTGTCAAATTGAATTTGAATAATCTTAACTAAACACAAGATTGACACTGAAGTCATAATAATGACATTTATTACACAGAAAACTAAGATTAGGTTAGGATTGTTAACCGATATTATCTTTTGCATATTAATTACCCTTCGAACTTAAATGTTTATCTTTCAAATTTCCACATTTGTTATACAAGTTCATAGAACTGAAGGAACGGAGCTACATACATCTTTAGAACATCTTCCGAAAAATACATCAGCTTATATTTTTATCTGCTATTTTAAACTATTTGAGAATAACCTTTCATTATTGCTGCTATTTTATTTCGAAAGCTTCTGTTTTGAAAATTGCATTATACTTACCATGTTAAGTATTATGCCAAATTAACCAAATTAGCCACTGCACTAAAACACTAGCAATCATAGAACAGGTTTTCACTTGGAATATTGTTCCCTGTGTATTTATGAAAAATTAGTGGTCGAAATCATTGATTAAATACTTTCTAAGAACTATTTTGTTATAACGATCTGGAGCATGCATTCAATGACACAGTTAAAACAATATACATTTGTAAATGAAGCAAACGGAAAGGGCGAGTTGCATAAAAATGATAAATAATAGATAAGACTGGAGAAAGTAGAGAAATGACGAAAATGCAGAGGAAAACGAAAATATGTGTTACTTGTTAAAAGCTATTTACATAAGCCTTTGCACTACAAAAACTGAGAAAGGAAGAGAATGTTAACGAATGCAAATTATTTACACTTCTAAGGAATATAAATTATATTCATCAAAGAGCAAAAACTCCAAGATTACGAAAACTGAATTTGGCTTCAATTATATTGGACTGCCTTCCGACCACAATAGCGTTTTTTATGGATCGATAGTTATAATTGACTAAAATGTAAGTTCTAAAATCTAAATAACGTATTCGTAGAAATGTTCAACACGCTTCCAACATGTCAAACAAATTACCAATTAATATAACAACATTCTAGAATCATTAATAAACTGGAGTTCTAGTATAGTATTCGATTAAGTGAGCGAAGTAAAATTTAGTTACTTTCTTGGGATATGTTTTGGTACCAAATAAGTCAATAGAGTGGGCTGTCAACTCATCTCGATTGCTAGAAAATCCCTAAGCGTGTAGCATTCTGCTTTTCTTTCTCAACTTAGTATGGACATAATTATCTACTTACAGTGTCGAATTTTAGTATTTCTCTTGTTAAAAGAGAACAATGAATCTTAGCATTACTTATTATTTGTCCTTAAAAGGTAAATGCCCCAAATGAATAAATAAATAATGTTGAATGAATTTTTGTCTTGTGAGAGTAACATAACTTTCAATTTTTTAAGGGGCAAAGTATATCCTCTCTATGGATTTGTTCCCAACTAAAAAGAATGTAATCTAATAAACAATAGTAACTTATTATATTTTAACTTGGTCTTGCAATTGACTTATAATATTGAACTACAAGTAAAGTATCCGTGCAGTTTGTAAGCAGATTGTTATAAGATTTGTAACTCTAGTTCACACAACCGAAAGGTATTTTGATTTTCATTATTTCGTTGATAACGTTTCCATCTTCCAATCAATTTCAGAGTTTTCAATTCACCTTTTTATGAAAACTATTGCTGATCAAGATACGAAGACAGCATCGAAATACGTTGCTATGGTCAAAGGGAAGTTAAGAAAAGGCTTTAAACATTTTCTGGTACACATTTACAATTTTTCTTACTGCTTGACGAATAATGTAATAAACAAACCGAATATCTGCTAACCAAGGGCTAACACAGAATTTAAGGTCAGAAAAGGTCCATTCTTTCGAAAGTCACTGAGAACATATGTGGTAGCTTATAAAACATGATATTACTAAACAGAATTGTAATTGTCGAATTTAGAGTCAGAATGTAAATTACAAATAAAACATGTTAAATGTTAGTAATATTATGTCTGAGTTACATTTTTATCTGAACTTCAATTTATTTTTCGTTCATCAAAGACTAGTCCAGGCATCTAGTTTTGAATGTTATGTTTGAAATTATAGTATTTAAATTGATATCAAAACATTGCATTTTTATTATTTACTTTGCGTATTAGTTAGCATAACGTCTTCAAACAAAATTAAAAACATAAAATACAAATATACTTACTTATTAGCATAAGTTGCGTTTATTCCTTTTCTTGATGAACTACAAAATACCGTAGATACATGTAACAATACTCACCGGGTTTAATTGTTGAGCATTTAATATATTTCATATGTTTTTAAAATTTATAACAGTTGAATTTTGTCAAAGTTTTATACATTTTGTTTTATACAGGCCATTCTAGTAAAAATATATTACGTCAAGAGTATAAGAGTGTTTAAAAAAATAATTCATATATCATGTGTGATTCTAACCTCAATCCCACGGACAGAGTCCAAATTTAAATTAGCTTGACCATCGAAGTCGGGTACCTAAATTTTATTCCAGAAGTTTGTGCGTTAGGAAAGACTAATACTCGAGACATAATTTTCCTTAAAATAGTTAAACTATAGGTCGAACAAATGCTCGTTTAGGTTTCTCTGATTCTATGCAATAAGTTGATGTGTCATATAAAAAAAAATACTCTTCTGAACGACGTTCACAAGGTCCAATCTTTCTTTATGCTCAGTTATTTATCGCCAATAATATCACGTATTGTTGAGCTCTGTTATTCTCGAAAATATTAAACCATAACGTATGGACAAACTCACAGATTTCAATTTAATCTTATTCTATTTCTGTTGGCAACGGCAGGCGGGACTGCTCAGTATATCAACTAATAATTTAAAGTTCTTAACCATTCTCTTACCATGAACAAACTTACCACTTATATAAAATGAAGGTAATCTTGTCTAATGACATATTCGCAATTTGGTCATTGGATAAGTTTTTAAGTCAATGTTGATGGTGTCTGGTATAGTCTTCACAACAACAGTTCAGTTGATTATGATTTGTTATTCAAACAAAATGGAGTTATTCCTTAGTAAATTCTTTATCTGAGAGTCTATTTGACCAAAGACTAAAGAGTCATAGATTAAGCAAAATCTCTACTCCTCTGTGGGGTTTGAGATCGTACAGCAATGGACATTCTAGGACAACATCTTAAATATTAGGTTTGTCCCTCGAAACTAAAAACAATGACTTAAAGCGGAAGCTAAAGAATCCTTATCACTTACATTCCTCTTCGAAGATATCTACAAATAACGGAGAAGGACAACCAACAATAATATTTTCAATCGTGACTCGGATATTAATCCACAATTTCAATGTGATTGCTTTGAAAGAGGAACTTGAACATGTGTATTTCGACGTCATACTTAATCTGTTTTGAAATCGTTCGTTTAACTGAAAGAGTTTCGAAGCCTGAGGTAGCTATTCCACTTTCGTGCTTTTCATGACTATTTACGGGATTGCCTTTGCAAATTACACTATTATTTTCATTTTTGTGGTATTTTTAAAAATCTAAAAGTAATGTGTGTTTTCGTAATGTGTTGAAACAACAAATAAAACAATTTGCGATTGTTTGTGATTTGACTGTTTCTCCCCTAGATTACTCAGTTGTCTTATTTAATTTTAATTCAACACTTGAGCTCTGTTTTAATAAGAGCTGAGGTTATAATTAAGCAAGTTATGTACAGATTTCAGAGACACGTGAATTTCTTGAATCTATGTTCCTCGTTTCGCAATGTAGATTATAACGTCAAATTATCTTCTTACAATCGAAGTAGGTTTATGGTGTGATTTATCACAAGTTGGTTACAGGAAAACAAGTAAGCCGCATGAAGTGAAATGCCGCAATTGTAATATCTACGAAACCAGTCGTCACATGTAGTGAGGCGACGCTGTATACATATGTGAAAGTAGCTCGCGAGAAGGAATGAAGAGAACTAATGCTGAAATTTAGACGATCGTAAGTGGAATTGGATATTTTAAGTAGGAATTGATAACATGTAAGAAAATGGCACGTATTTTGTTTTTCTATACAACTACGTGTAATTTATAGACAGCAGCGAAGCACAAAGGGATTACGATAGCAATAATGAGATGCGACATCTTTCCCTTTATATTGAGGCAAGCGATGAGCAGAGATGATAAATGTACTAAAACACAAGAAAAGAATGGCCACAATAATGTTGGTGCAATTCATGACAGAAACACAAAGGAATGTAAACGCGTCGAACAATAGCAGCTGAGACCCCAGAAATAACCTCTAAACGTAAAAATGATAACTATTATCCAGGAAATATGCTGTTGCCTCATATGAAAGCAACACAAGTAATGAAAGTCTGTCGAACACATATCCATATTTCATGAAAAAATAATCTATTATGGTGTGTGGGGAAGAGATGTATGAAGTATAAGTGCATGAAAACACGAGGGATTACGAAAAGTTGAGGTTATGTCCCCGCGTGAAAGTATTTGAACATTGAACTTTATTTCCTCTACAAAAGGGTTCTAAGTATCTCTTCATTTGTGCTACACACTGAGTGCCGTGGGTAACCAGAGCTCGGAACTTGATGAAATAAATATCCCTAACTATGATCTAAATATGACTTTTCAAATGTAAAAAAATGACCCCAAAATTAAAAAAAATATATATTTTTTTTTCTATAACGCGCTCCTGTGACTATTATTAGGTAGGCATTATATGTGCACGGTCTGAAGGGACCTGATATACATTGAAAATGACTCGAATTTAAGATAACATTTAAAACATACAAACATTCTAAAATTGCCAAGAGTAATATTTGTTTTTGTCCCTGTCATTTATTAAGGAAATACTATTTTCCATATGCAACGTAATAGGAATTACAGTACACAACCGAACTCATGTTTCCTCAGTCAGATCTGAGGTTTGGCGCCACTATTAGATCTAGATAAAGGGAACTACGTCCGATATTTCTATGAAATTGTTTTCTAGCTTCAAATTTAAATGGTATTTTAGTTGTTGAATTTGGTTTACTCTGGGTTGGAAAAAATATACATTTTGGAAACTAGTGGAAAATATAGTTTTTCCTTCTCATGGTACTGGGAGTGGGGTGGTTAGAAAAAGAAACGAAACTTCAAGGAGAAAGTGCATTTGGCACCATAACTTTAACAAGGCAAGGTGAAAGAATGTTGTCGTCCATACAATAGGGCGAGGGAAGGAAAATAAATTGAAGACCTGAATTGTAAAACATCCCAAGTTTACTGGAGTATTTTTTTTTCAGGAGGTAGAAAAAACAGTCCAAGGACTTGGGATGTTGGAACATAGATGCTGACGAACAGAAAAAATGAAAATACGAAAAGACATGTTTTGCAATTCAGATTTTCATTTTGATTTTTAATAATTTTCATTCCTTGCTGTCCTTCTCATTTGTGCAGTGAGCTTGTTCAATAAGTCTGGGGATACTTGAACTCTTCGCTCAACCTTCTCGCGCAAGTTTCTCAATCGTTTCAAAATGTTTACGGATTAGAGAAAGAATAAGTGACAAGGAAAGAGAATTTGAGAGAAAATTTCTTGTTTAGTTTTCAGTTGCTACTAATTCTTCATTTTCCTCTGCAGTGACCTGATCTAGCACCTGCCATCTCTCTGCTCTATTGTGAGTCATGACAATTTTATGTATTCTTTTTTCCTTGTTTTATCTTGTTTGGACGTGTGAAACGTGTAAGCGATTACAGGTAACTACGAAAATGTTAAAAATAAGAGTAAACCCTTAAAAATGACCAATAAATAACTTAAAAACAAGAAAATGACTAATAAACCCCAAAATATATTAAAAAAAAATCATGTGTTTGTTTTCAGTTTAAGGTGTAATGAAATTTTATAACCGGCATCGGTCCAAAACTATCAGGAAGAAGATTACATTTCATCAGATATGATGACCTTGAATCACGCTTTCCATGGAATTCGTTGTATTGCGGATCCTTCGAAAATAAACAGTTAACGTATGCATAGATGCCGATACCAAAGTTAGTGTCATATTAAAGTTGATGTTATAAACATAATTTATTTAACGAAGCAGTAGAGTTAAGTGATAGGAAAACAGTTTAGTTACATCTTAATTATATATTACATATTAATTTCAAAATACATGGAGCACTGTGAGAAGAAAGTATCGAATATCGAATACAGAGTATCGAAGGCCAGAAATAAATATAGCTATCGAGTATCGAGAAATTCTGGTACTGACCTATCTCTAATGGTAAGTAATATTAGAGGAAGTAAAGAACGCATAAAAATGCACAAGAAAACAGAAAATGCTCTCTTAAAGTAATTTACATACGCTTCTACACTAAAAGAGTAATTAAGAGAAAGAAGAAGATTTTAACGAATGCAAAAATTCCTGATAACATTAAGGTGAACAAATTATGTTCAATAACGGTAGAGAAATCTAACACACGAAGAATTAACAGAGTTTTACGATCTTGAGCGGCCTTTTCCTCTGGATCAGATCAGAAAGCTGGATCATGAATTCATGGGAAGTTTGAAAAAAATAGCCAATTAATATGAAATTACAATTAAATTTTATAATCATAAAAGAGTTTGTAGCTCAATTGGTTAATTTCCGGATA
>JAGDQP010037194.1:0-18726 GCA_022664845.1 Lepisma saccharinum | reverse complement strand
AAAAAATTGTCCGATAAAATAAAATACAAAATATTGGATCAGCATACAAGGTAGAATGTGAGTAAGATACATGGTACGATTATTTGTTTGAAAACGGAGGATAACATCCATCGATATATTAAATACTTCAAATTTGGTTGCTTTAATAAAATATTCATAAAAACAGGATGAAAATCTGCTAGCAGCACTGTATATCAGAGCGAGGAAGGCCTAGCTGTTACGTAGTATTTCAGATGTGAGACAGTATACTTCTAGGGCTTCTGCATGCATAGAACACCATTAATTGTTAGTTGTACTAATTAACGGATATCTATATGATCTGCACTCGTCATAGGCACCACGAGCAAGAATACTACCTTAATGTTGGCGTATGTGTTTTTACAGTACATATGCTTAGTATTTAGAGTCCTATGATATACCTTTCCTGTTATTACTGGCTGTGAGCATTGAAACTAAAGTAATGTAATTGGCTTTTTGTTTTGTTTTCCAATTGGCAGGTTTGTTAATTCCTTACTTCACTATTTGGTTATATTGGTAGAATGACAGTTGCATTATTGCATTGTTGCATTTATTTTCATATTTGCATTTTGGGTATGCACTCTATACATGTAGCTATCCATTATTGGACATAACATTATTTTTGCATATTGTGTGAATGTTAGTTACTGAACTGGTTACAAGAATAGTGAATATTCATTGGATAAAACCTGACCTGAACGCTTACATGTATTTTGCAATTATTTGGCCATCGCTTCCCGTTGTATTGCTAAGAAATGTCAATTCAACCACGTCTTTTGAAGAATCGTACACGAAACTAAGACAAATCTTCCTGCTGAACACTTTAAACAGCCTGTGGACAACAAACTTACGTAAGTGGTAGAGGAAGAGTGAGTGAGAGAGAGAGAGAGAGAGAGAGAGTAAGAGAGAGCACAACAACTAATCCACACAGACAACTGACATTTCAAAAGGATACCCCTTTTTTACTTTGTCCTCCTCCTTATTTTCTTACTTGTTTTGTTTTCATTGTGATGCAGAACAGAATGCTATTCAAACTAGAAGAATTTGGAACCCAACCCCCCCCCCCCCAAATGGGGGTTTGTGTACACACACAATTTCATTGGTGTTGGTCAGATAGTTGAATTTGTCATAAAAATACAGCCATGCATCATAGCAGAGCACGAGTCAGACGAAAGCAATATGACGTGTCCAGAGAGGCAACTATGTAACGAAATTGGTTGTCGGAAAATATCTGTAGAAGGTGATTGACGGCCATTATGTTACTCTGAAAGTACGGAGACGATAAGAGTATGGGGTTGTGGGTGGTAAGACGGTAGTTGGAGTGATTGGCCACAAGTTGTTTGCTCTGAGAAGAAAGAGGTTGGGAGGAAATAGGGTGAGAAAGAGAGATGCCTTTTGGAAGATAATTAGAAGAAATGGTTTACATCACGGAGCCTACGGACATCAATAGATATGAATATCCCTAGCAATGTCCGCATGTAAAGGCCAGCGATGCTTAAAAACGGATAATGTTCCACCATACGAGATGAAATGATCTTAGACGGCATGGATGAGAGACTTGGAGTCGGCTTCACCGAACTTGCTGACAGCTGTCATGCTGAGCGATATACTTACCTTACTTACCATATGGCACTACAACTCGAGGTGAGCTTTGGCCTTATTAACAATGAGCCTCCAGTTCTGCCTACCTTTGGCCTTCTCTCTCCATCCTTTAACCATCATACTTTTCAGATCTTGCTCTACAATATCAATCCATCTTATTTTAGGATGCCCTCTTCTTTCACTGGAAAAGATTTTCTCGTTCATGATCTTTTTTGTCATTCTACCTTCATCCTCCTTAGTAAGTGGCCATACCATCTCAGTCTCTGCGTCTTCACAAATCTTACTATATCTTCGTATTTCAATATGTTGTTTATTTCTTCGTTTGCTCTGATCATGCATTGATTATCCCTTTTAACCGGTCCATAAATTTTATTCACTATCTTCATTTCGAATTTCCTTAGTGTTTCTCCGTCATTCTTCCTCATTACCAATATTTCCGCTCCATATGCCACAATCGGCTTAATAAGTATGTTGTAAACCTCTAGTTCCGTTGCCTGTTTTTAGTATTTGTAAATTAGCATAATATGCTCTGTTGCCCGCCTGAATTCGTTCGTTAATTGTCTTTCTCATTTTATTCTGACTGTTTATCAGCATGCCCAGATGTTTAAATGTTTTTTCTGCTTCGAATTCTTTCACCTTTTATACGATATTACTGTGCTGTTTCTCTTTGGTAGTTATTATCATATATTTTGTTTTACTTATGTTTGTTGATAATCCATACTTGTTTGCTTCATCCTCAATTCTTATATACACTTCCTGTAGTTCCTGGATAGTCTTGTATATTATTATAACATCATCCGTTTATGCAACTATTGAGCTTAACCTGTTGAATATTGTTCCTTTTTTATCGATCTTTTTTTGACGCCGTGTAGTGCTATGTTAAATAAAGTTGTGGACAATCCGTCCCCTTGCCTAACTCCTTTATTGTAGATAAACTCTTCAGTTTCTCGGTTACATATTTTGATTAGCGATCTTTCTTGACTTAGTTTAATAACTGTCAGGTTGATCAATTTATCTGGTATGTTCATGTCTACAACTGTCTCAATTAGTATCTTTCTATTAATACTATCAAATGCGCTTCTAAAATCAACAAACAACAGATGTCAGTCAATACCATGTTCAAAATGTTTTTCAGTTATTTGCCTGATTGTAAATAGGTGGTCTGTAGTATTTCTCTCTGCTCTAAATCCATCCTATTCTCCGATTTCCTTCTCTATTAATTTTGTATTCTTCCATGTATAATTCCTGTGAGCATTTTATACATTATACTTAACAGTGTGATTCCTCTGTAATTGCGAATTCCGTTCTGTCTCCCTTCTTATGTGTTGGGCACAATATTTCTGTCTTCCAGCTTTCTGGCATTCATTCTTCTTTCCATATTTTTATTATCATTTTATATAGTTCGTCCTTCATTTCTTCTGCAGCGTTTTAAACATTTCTGCTGTTATCTTCGCCTGGGACTTTATTGTTCTTCATCTTCTGCAATGCCCTATGGAATTCTTCTCTTGTTGGCTCCGTTTCTAATTCGTCCTCGTCCTTGTATTCTATTCTAATATCTATTTCTTCACCCTCGTTCTCGTCATAGAGTATTCTTTCCATCTTGTCAGTATTTCTTCTGTGTTGCTAATTATGTCACCATTGCTGTCCTTGCATTCTATTTCTCTAGGTGCATATTTTTTAGTCATTTTCTTTCACGCTGTGTAGAACTTTCTTGTTTCATTTGCTCCGCTTCGTTGTTCTACCTGTTCTATAGACCATTTTAAGAATTCTTTTTTGCTATTGTCTACATGTTCTGTTTGCTGATCTCCTTAATTCTTTATATCTTTCACTGTTACTTCTAGTCTCTTTCTTAATCATTTTAATCCTGGCTTCATCCTTCTGTTGGATTATAGTTTGGCAGTCTTCAACAAGCCACTCATTCTTTTATCTCGTTTTCTTTCCAATTACTTCCTTAGTTGCTTCTATGAGAATTTTTTCTAATCTGTTCCAGTTGCTGCCGATTGTTTCGTTGCTTCCTAAGTCTTCTGTTTTTCCTAGTTTATCACTTATAACTTGCCTGTACATTTCTTTGGCACTTATTATTTTTAAGTTCTCATTTTCCCACTTTACTCCTCTCGTTCCTTTCACAAGTTTTTTGTTATTCTTTGTCTAAGATTTGCTTTAACTAAATAGTGATCTGTGTCGTAGTTAGGTCCTCTATGGCTTCGTACGTCAGTGATGGTTGATGAGTATCGTATGTCAATCAGAACAATGTCCATTTGGTTTACTGTCGTATCGTCTGCTGATTTCCAGGTTCCAGGTGGATTCTTTTGTGCGGAAAGCAGGTGCTTTTAATTATCATTCTATTTCTCATTGCAAGGAGACTCAGCGTTGTCCCGTTCCCGTTGGTCTCTTTGTACAGTGTGTGTTTATCTCCTACTTGGTCGTGAAATTCCTCTCTTCCGATTTGAGCGTTCATATCTCCCAGTATTATCTTTGTGTCAAATTTTATATTCTCTCGTATTCCTCTTCCAGTGTTTCGTAAAATAGTTCTTTTTTTTTCCTTATTCTTCTGTCAGCGCATGGGTTGTGATCAAGGTCATGTTTTGGAATTTACGTTTTATTCCTATTTTGCTTATCCTCTTGTTTATAGGTTCGAATGCTATTACGTTGTTTTTGGTTCTGTTCGACAGAATGAATCCTGTTCCATAGTCCCCCGTTTTATCTTAGTTTCCTCCATAGTAACATGTATATGACTTCGTATCTATTCTTCCTTGTCCTTTCCATCTTGCTTCTTGCAATGCTGCTATATCTGTTTTCGTCCTTGTACTGCTTATCCAATTTCCTCTATCTTTCCTTGTAATCTCATTTTTCTAGTGTTCCACGTTGGCATCTTCCAGGCATGGTCCTTTTCAGTTGATCCTTGTCCGTTATCCTTCGACCCACTTTTCCGAGGCTGTGTTTTTGGTTTATGAAGTGATGTTATTATTACGAGGTAGAGTAGTTGGCCCTAGGCTCAACCCCAACCTGGAGGACCAGGATTTTTCTGTAGCAGTCCTCTTCCCCTAGCATTCGGAGATCTCTCTACAAAGTGCAAGGCAGCAGTCGTAGTTTTGGTCCGCCACGATTTGCGGTACCTACCATGTCTCGTAGTCGTTCCCCTATCCGCCACCTGGGGAGGCTCCTGCTGAGAGTCCAACAACTTCCCAAGAGATGGGCAATATGATTTTGTTGACAAAAATGATTTAAAACAGTTTACAAACAACAAAGAAATAAATAAAAGACAGAAAATGGAAGGCATTATATTTCTGTCGGCATTACTCGATATGTTTCGCCTGCTTCCGTCAGCCGTTCAATCTCGAGTTGCAGGCGAGCGTTCCCATTAGGCAAGTAGAGGAGCACAGCACTCCCGCGAACGACGGTCAAACTGATGAGATGGTAGCCGCATCGTTGTAAACTATGAACTGTACATGTAGGCGTGTAATAACGTTCGACGTCGGCCCGTCACGACATACCATTAGCTGCTAAAATCCAAAACCGTGCCCCAGCCGGGCGGTCCAACCGTGGACCTTCGGGTCGATGGCCTACCGCTTGCCCAGCCGATCGACAGCTAACCCACATATAGAAAAGGAACATGGCACGTGTACTTAGCTCGTGCAAAACGTGTATCGAACTCGCCCAAAGCGTGATCGAGTCAACAAAGCAATGTTGCCAACTAGATCTACCAATAATATCCTAACCACCTTATTAAAGCCCAGGTTGTACATTTTAACCCAATAACAATCAGCTCGCTAACCCCATAAGTAAAGAAGATGTATTTCAGATAAAGAGGACAGAGTTGGCTGCATTCGTCGTATTTTGGCAAATAATCAACAATTAAAAAGATGCTATCATACTCTACATCGAACTCTAAAACTTTTTTGGTTCTACACAACAATGGTACAACTCCAAAATAAACCCGAAAAAAATCCCGAATAACCGATATTGCGGTATCTACATTCCTTATTGTGGTATAAACTTCCAAGTAGCTGGATAGATAATGCCAAATGAATAAAGTTAGCATAATCCACATTACAGTTTAAGACGTATATGGCTCTATAAAATTTAGAAAACCTAAATTGAAAGCCGGGAAACATTCCCGATATTTTAAATTTGGTGTGTTTTCGTTGTTTATCAACTACTTTCGAAAACACAAACGCTGATGTACATAGAAATAAAAATTAAAATTTTATAACGTACTGTGTCTACCTCCCAGGATAAAATGTCAACATGGTGATTAAACATTGTAGACATGACATATAGAGCGACCAGTACTGATATCTTTGTTGGCACACATTTTTGTCGTCTTGGTCCGGTTGCTGCAGTTCATTTGTACGCAATACCATACGAAAGGGACAATGACAAGCACTGGAAAACAAAAGTGGGAACCAACAAGTGTCGTATAGGAAATGGGGTTTATTAATGAAATCACAGCATGCGCCTCCCTCCCATGAGGATTCCAAAGAGTATTTCCGATACTAATAATACTAAAACCAAGAAGAAGAGGAGAACAACGTGGATATATCAAACCCTAGGATGGGGAAAGTAAGATGCAACCACCACGAGACATCAATATTACCACGTCCAATTGATAAAGCTTTTCATGAACTGTCTTATCCACCAGAGTTTCTGATCAGACAGAGTATCCGCATAGCACAGAGCACCTAGAACGGCATACAGAATATTAGTAAAACCACCGCCTCCTCCTTAAATACACCGCCGGTTACGTTTCACCAATCCGTAACAGACTGTACCACAATGGAATATGTGATATTATGGTTAGGACCAAAGATCGAACACGATAATGACAAGCCAACGTGTCATGTATTTATCAAATAGGTAGCAATGACTGTAATACACTCATACGCAACCTCGTAGGCCACCACATATACAGACCTGCGACTGTACATTAAATATTCAGCTGTTGGATATACGAAACAAATGTCAGAGGCATTAGATAACTATAGCCATGTTGTCTATAGAGTGAATAGTGCACCAAGAGAACAGAATGCACATAATATCACTGAGTACAAACATTGTAACACGCCAAATAGACTTAATGACAGTCAATAGCTGAATCGCCGACCAGGTTGACATTTGAACCTGGTTATTCGATTGGTAAAGCATTGATTTGTAAATAATAGGCCCATATGCTAACCTACCTTCAAGAAAGCAATGCAGCATGGAGTGAATATCGATTGGGAACTGGACGATCACCGAAAGCGAAAATGACACCTTCAATGATCAACCTTGTGCAGTGATCAGTAAAGAATAGCAATGACAGTTGCACTAGCCATCTCATTACCGAACTGGTTGCAGCCATCGTTTGGGGTACTAAGTACCCTACGTGATAGAGTAATTAACATAGATCGTTAACTCTACAGCACTGAAACAATGAAGAACGTCATCTAGGAATGCAAAGTGGTATGAGCACATTAAATTTAGGAATTACATCAAATAGCCAACATCGGGTCTACAAGTTGTCCACAAATGGTTATACCGATAGTCTTAACCGTGTTGTCACTGGATAGCTATATGACACGACCGAATTGAAATGGACCACAATGATTGGCTGGTAATTACTATAAAGCATGTTCATCTTCAGGAATTGAACTCAGGTTGAGTACGGTGACAGTTTGTGACTTCACGTGAGTGAGAATTGGATTTTACCAGCTATAGATCGATAGAGCCCGACATTTCCCGTGGCCTTCATTCCGCTAGAATCTGATGGTCATGTTTGTGCCAACCTTTCAATGGATGATATAAAAGATGAAGATTTGGGGATGTTTGCGTTTTTCGATACATATGATACCCTATACAACATACTTGTAGAAATGCATCCAGATCAAGACATCCCAGTAGAACG
The DNA here is from genome assembly GCA_022664845.1 of Lepisma saccharinum. NCBI lineage: Eukaryota > Metazoa > Arthropoda > Insecta > Zygentoma > Lepismatidae > Lepisma > Lepisma saccharinum. The sequence goes on along the minus strand of JAGDQP010037194.1, from coordinate 11,222 downwards.
TTTTTACGTTCATATATAGGGATGATAGCAAATGACGCCGATTTACGGGTAATCTACGATGTGCTGTAGACAAAGCACATTGTAGGGCAGCTTCCTTTTGGCTGCGGAGCAGGATTAAAAATAAAACCAAACTATTGTAATAAAAATAGTTGTTTATTGTACAATTAACAAATACACTGCTTTGGTTAACTATTACAGGGAGCTCTACATAGGAAGATAAACAGGTCATGTTTATGTAGAATTCATGGTTATAAACACAGTTTAGCATTACAGAATATTATAATTAAACATAACAGTGATGCAAAACAAACGTACACTGATACAGAATAATATAATTACACCTAACAGTGATGCAACAAAACAAAAATGTACCGATACAGAGCAAAGTGGTATAATTTAACGTTTGTCATTGGTACAACATAATGGTGTAAATCCAACATGACACAGTTCGTGTCCATGTATATTAACAGTGCTATAAATGAAAGTTGTATAATCACCAGAATGCAAAGTTTGGCATCTCATATACAGAGAGGGCTACCAAATAAAATGTCCAACCACCACGACCCAGCACTTACCCTTTAATACACAGAAAGTACTACAACAGAACTTTGTCTATCCACTAGGATACAGGGTTTGTGATGCATAAAAACAAAATGCTACAAACGAAGGTAGTATAACGATAATGTGTTCGGTGTGTCGTTCATATAAAAGACATGGTGCCCACTAATGGTGTCTAATTGCCAGCTGCATTTTATGGTTTTGTATATAAACTATGTAGATCTAAATACACAGATTGATGCAACAGGCCGTTGTTTAACCTATAGAATGTATTCCAACATGGTTGGAAGCAATGGTAACAAACAGAGCTGGATATGAATTTCATTGCTGTGTAAAATTATGAACAGGCACATACCTCTCCGGCCGGTGGCCGAGCGGTCTGGGAAGGTAGGCCACCGGCTTGAAGGTCCGGGTTCAAGTCCCGGCATGGGCATAGATATGGATTTTAACAGCTAAATGCGAATCGTGACGGGTAGAAGTCCAAAGTTACTAGAATGGCCCATATAAAAATAAAAAGGAAAGTTTTCCAAAGCCACATACCATAGCTGTGTTCATGATAGTAGTAACTGGATGTACCAGTATAAGTGTATATAATAATAGATACTACAAACAATCATGTGTTCAATTTCTCTCCATTAACCGAACCTCGTGATCCGTATGGAACAGTCATATATTGTTCGGTATCAATCGGATTTAATTTTTGACGCTTGTGTTGTACATGTAATGTCGTTTTGTCTGAGCCTTACGCACTAGAAAAAAAGTCTGTTTTACGAACAATATGATTTGGAGTAAAGATGTGTTTGCCTTTATACTTTTGCGTTGCTAATTCACGCATCTTGTCATTCGTTATGTCCTGCCGCGCGTTGTGATTGTAGCTAATACCACGAACTTTGATGAAATGCTTAAGGTTCCCCGTAGCTACTTCCTTTAGCTCGTATGAGTAATGATTCGGGCCAGCAGCATTGAATATACGCATTTCCCAAGCTGGGGCAGTTCACCTTTGAATTGACCTAGATGATCACCCATCGGTAACATCATGACGTATCACATATATAATGCTATTTGTATCACAATACAAGAGACGTATACCCAGAGTACACATGGCCCATACACACGCAATCGCGCCATGAGGAAATAAACGCGGCAAGCACTCAATGAAATCACGATATATAATTAGAAGTTTACTCCCTATAAGATTAACATGCTGTATTTCAAGGAGAATAGGCAATTTCATTGGATTCTTGTGTTGTAGTAACAACCTTTTTTGTAGGAAGATTGCACCTTTACCGTCACTTTCCAAACAGCGAGTTTAAGTATACCTTGGAGATGAAATTGAGTCCCTCATTTTTATTAATATTAGTATACACCAGCGGAATTCTCTCTTGATCAAAATTATCTTTAATACACTGTGGCCTATCCTCCTCACTGTGGCTATTTTCTGGAAAACCGGAGTCTTCTTGTTTCATTTGAAAAAAACGTACGTAGATAGGACTTAAATAATTCTCCGTACAATTCAAATTCCAAAATTACGTATGTTTGAAGAGTGACATAACCTTCCTTTAATTCAACATGAAGCTCTGGCGATCCAAAATACAATTGGTGGCACGCTGGCCGTCTGTTTACGTACATCCACCGGTATGTAAATCCTCCATACATGTTCTACAAAGATTAAACATTAGTCTGTTATGGACATTGTAAGGTAAAATGTGAATGGCCAGATTCGTCGGAGGTAAATTCTTACAATATACAAGCCCTTGGACCTGAATTGGATCAGGCATACCGTCCCTTTATGAATGGTTGCGGGTCCAACCGAAAGTGGCTGGGTAGCCATTACCCATGGATATAGCGAGGTAAACTCGACATGGTCAATTATACCCGATTCAGAGCATCCGTAAATTGTTTGGAAGGATTCGGTTCGTCCACCCTTAAAGACATCTTTGGACGTAGCAGTTCTTCAATATTAGAACAAGTTTTACTTGATTGTACAGCTCACATTCCCATATGGATACAAATTAACTTTAGAGGTCACTCGCAGAAACTCCTCCCTCGCGACGGTTTCGGCATATCGACTATTGAGACTACGACCTTGGCTATCTATAGACTGGCCTCTGAGTTGCGTTAAACACTGGTGGCCACGATAGTAACAACCATAATATTGATATGTTGTACGAGTAACTTTATCGTAACCATCGAATTTGTAAGGATTTAACTGAGCTTCCCCGCCGCGTTCATAGCTTTGCAACTTAACGTTATGTGTATATTCTATATACCTGTTATATACAAATCAGTGCCCTAAAAATCGAATAACCAGGTTGAAATATCAACCTGGTCGGCGATTCAGCTATTGACTGTCATTACGTCTATTTGGCGTGTTACAATGTTTATACTCAGTGATATTATGTGCATTCTGTTCTCTTAGTGCGCTATTCGCTCTGCAGACAACCTGCCTATATTTTCCTAATGCCTCTGATATTTGATTCGCAGATTCAACAGCTGAATATTTAATGTACAGTCAGCTGTCTGTATACGTGGTGCCCTACGAAGTTGCGTATGAGTGTTTTTCAACCATTGCTACCTAACTGATAAGTGCATGACACTTAGACTTGTCATTACCGTGTATGATCATTAGTCCTAACAATAACAACACATACCTAACCGGCGGTGTGTTTAAGGAGACGGTTTGTTTTTACTAATATTCTATACGCCGTTCTTAGGTGTGTCTGATATTCTGTCTAATCAGAAACACTGTTTGTCCATCCAAATTTATAAATGGGACGTGGTAATATTGATGTCTCATGGTGGTTGGATCTTACTTTCCCCATTTTAGGGTTTGATATGTCCACGTTGTTCTCCTGTTCTTCTGGGTTTTAATATTATTAGTATCGTAATTACTATTTGGAATCCTCGGGGCAGGGAGGTGCATGCTGTGATTACATTAATAAACCGCATTTCCTATACGACACTAGTTGGTTCCCACTTCTGTGGTGTATAATGCTTGCATTGTCCCTTTCGTATAGTATTGCGTGTAAATGAACTATAGCAATGGGACCATAACGGTAAAAATGTGTGCCAACAAAGATATCAGTACTGGTCGCTCTATATGACATATCTACAAAGTTCAATCGCCATGTTGACATTTTATCCTGGGAGTTAGACACCTCACAGTACGTTATAGAACTCATTTTTATTGCTCTCTATATCAGCGTTTGAATTTTTCAAAACGGTTAATAAACAACGAAGTTACATCAAGTTCAAAATTTCGGGAATGTTTCCCGGCTTTTAATTTAGGTTTTCTAAATTTCACATAGAGCCATGCTAAATGGTTTTCTAAATTTCATAATGTCGATTATGCTAGCTTTATTCATTTGGCATTATCTATCCAACTACTTGGCATTAATACCACATTATTTTATTTAGTGACACCACGACAGGCAATTGCCTAATTGTAGTGTTGAGCTTTACAAAGTATATGTACTCACTTATTGACAATTGCATCTCTAAATTCTTTAGGCGACATATAGCATACGTCCAGATCATTATGAACTGTACAGAGTTGGTTATATCTAGTACAAATTCTCCAGATTCGTGACCTCATCAAGATATTGGTTCTTGCCTTTTTACAGTGGAAGAGACCAGTATTATTAACGCGAGTTTTAGATGATGGGACACGAAACTGTAATGTCGAAACTAAATTTATACAATCTAACTTATTTTGAATTTTTTAAAAGAAATAGCAGATCAGCCTTTGTTCTAAGCTCTGAATATTAAAATTCTTAATGACTGCATTGTAACTAGGGATGTCAACGGCTCGCTCGGCTCGGCTCATGGCTCGATCGGCTCGAGCCGTCCTGAGCCGCGGCTCGCACTGAGCTGAGCCGAACCGAGCCGCGGCTCACAGCGAGCCGAGCCGAACCGAGCGTCGGCTCACCGTGAGCCGAGCCGAACCCAGAGCGGCTCGCAGCGAGCCGAGCCGAACCGAGCGTCGGCTCACAGTGAGCCGAGCCGAGCCGAGCGTCGGCTCACCGTGAGCCGAGCCGAACCCAGCGCGGCTCGCAGCGAGCCGAGCCGAACCGAGCTGAGGCTCACCGTGAGCCGAGCCGAACCCAGCGCGGCTCGCAGCGAGTCGAGCCGAACCGAGCTGAGGCTCACAGTGAACTGAGCCTCGGCTCACACCGAGCCGAGCCCTGGCTCACACCGAGCTGAACCGAAACGAGCCGAGCCGATATGAACCGCGGTTCGAACCGAGCCGAGTCGAACGGAGCCACGGCTCAAACCGAAACGAGCTGCTGCTCATACCGAAGTCCGAACCGAGTCGTGAGTCACAAGTAGGGATAGAAATCGGCTCGGCTCGAGCTGCGAGCCCACAGTGTGAGCCTGGTCTCGGTTTGGCTGGGCTCGGTGTGAACCGGGGCCCGGCTCGACTCGGCTCGGTGTGAGACGGGGCTAGGTTCGGCTCGGCTCGGTTTGAGCCGATGCTCGGTTCGGCTCGGTGGGAGCCGGCCCGGAGCTCGGTTTGGCTCAACTCAGTGCGAGTCGCGGCTTGAACAAGAGAACGTGCCTCCCTCCTTTATCCAGTTTGCGTGATCACAATGAAGGAGAAAAAACTAAGGTCACTTAGCTAACTGTTTATCCTTCCCATTTTATCAATTTTTTTTTTGGAAAGGAATGAAGAAGTAAACTGTCATTACCTCTGTTGAAGATATCATCTCGATATTCCGTTTGAAGGGCGTCGCCAGAACTTTTAAGGACACACACACACGTATTTGTATATAAGTATGTAAGTGTAGGTGTCACTGCCTCAAATATTTGTATGTGAGCTTTACAGATAGGTCACAAAAAGAGCATTTTTTTTTATTTATTTATTTATTAGCCTTATATGATTCAGAACGCTTATGAAACTACAGTTTAATATTTTCTTAAAGTTATCTTCTAGAGAATTAGGCTTTTCTTCTTCTCGTGGCACTCTCGTTTGTACTGGCATAGCAAGAGAGTGCCAATTTTGTCATTTATGAAAGCAACTGATACCGAGGGGAGGACAGCGGCCATGACAGCAGAACTTAAAATTCAATTCATATACTCATAGACCACTCAAGCCTGTATGTTACAGATGAGAACTTCGGATCGTCACTTGGGAGGCACACAGGTTTAGTTCTTCTGCCGGACATCCTGACTGTGACTGAAGTTTACTAGGGTTTTTCTCAGCTTCACTAGGTGAATTTTGGGATCGTACCTTATCAAATATTCATGCATCCCCGTCTAACGAAAAGTATATAGTATACTCAAGATTATATCATATAACACGGGTGAGTTTCATCTTATTTTTATTTCAAAACTGCCAAATTATTGACAATTGTTCCTTTATGTTGATACACTAGTGTCTAAAATTAAAGCAAAGCAAAACAGTCTGGATAGAATTATTCTCCGAACAAGATCACAAAATAAAGTAGTCAGTCAACTTTTATAAATGAACTTGAGAATGTGTGGTCATCCTTAGTAGTGTTACAGCGCGGAATACTGCAAACTAGTGCAGTGTCTTTACCAAGCCTGGCTTGCTACTGGCGGTTAGCAACTGAGCATACATTTATTAAGTTATTTTTTGGAGGTTGTCCAAAAAACTTTTCGAATACTTCTTTTATAACTTCTGCTTTATTCTGAGAAAGCTCTTTGCTGGCATCTCGAGTGCTCTTGTTCATCGAAAAAGAGACATCGCAAAATGTCTTCAAATCTACTGCTTGATATTGTTGCCCTAAAAATAAGCATACCATATTCTTGCGACCAGAACTCTCGTATAGGTTTCCCCCGGCCCTTTTGCACCCCACACATAATCAGCAATCCTAAGAAAGCTAATAATTCTGTCACACTAATTGAGTCCATCTTGACAAATAAGGATGTTTTGACTTCAGCTCCTCTGCTTTGCTATTTGTGTGTAAATAAATGAATTGCAAGATATATTCCGTCAGAAATGTTTTGAAACAGTCAGTCCTGTTATGTAAGTTTTGTTTCACTTGAGTAGGTATAAAAAAACTTACACGTACAATATTTCTTGCAGGATACTTGCATAACTTTGGCGGACGCGTATCATATTTGTGCTGTCCATTTTTATTTGTCAGAAAATTCGAATCACTTTCGTCATCACTAGAACTTATAGGGCTAGTTTCTACGCTTATTTCGTCCGGTACACCTATTTCAATATCTGTGTGGCCACTATTTGCATCACTTCCACCACTCTCATCAAAAATATTATCGTCCTCAACATCACTGTCTTCTAAATCACGCAAAAATCTTCATGTTTGTAGCCCCTGTGTTTAACGAATGTCATCCATTTTGCTGAATATTCACAACAAAGATATTTGTAACACCTTCCTCTTCGCTCAGAACAGAGTTGCCAAGGTGATTTTCTGGGGAAGCTATTTTCACACAGCTTTACTAAGCTCTTTTCACACCCCTTTACTATGTGTTCGGAAATAGGCAACAAGAGTTCCAAAACACCACTTATAATTGAAAGAAATTCATAACAATTCCAACTGATTTTATCCCTAAATTAGAGCGATCTCAAACACAAATACATACGCATTTTAGAACAATACAGAAGAATGTCGAATTGGTAGCCGAACATATATACTAACTGGGAGATATCATACATCTTTGCTGCAGAGACATCTAGAGAATGATTACACAGTTAGTTCATATCAGTAGAGAATAGACAAAATATCACATAGTACCTATCTGGAGTCTTTATCGACCCCAAACAGAATTCATATAAAAAATTAAGAAAAATATTAAAGAAGACGGCTAGAGGTAACAAACTAGTTTTACCCTATAATATAAAGAATGAATGAAGGAATGCACTTAAGAAGGATGACTTTTCTAACACAAATATCTTTGAATTTATGAACAAATTAGATATGATGGGGTCAGAAAAGACCCCAGATAGGGGACAAGGGTTAACATATAATATTAAGTCACATCAAAAATGAAGTTTATTACAATCGCAAAGTACGAGGATTACATTTAAGATATGTGTATATGTTGCTTCGTGCACCAAAGAGTCTGTGTGACAATTAGATATAAGTATCTTGGGCTATAATGCACAATAGATATCTAGTTTGGAATATACAACTATGTTGTTATGCTTATCGGCCACTTACGTAATGCACAGATATTTTTTGAGTATTGATACTTATTTACATATAACGATATCGTATTATCATCATTATACGTACATAGATAGATTCTCTTTTAAAATATACAATAGTATAGAATAGATATCACTTTACTTTTTATATGTATAAACATATGTTACACTATTTTTTTAACGATAATGCCAATTCCATCAATCAGTTATATATATATATATATATATAAAGGTACATTTACACTGTGTGAACTATGGTACTATGATTCATAATAATTTGCTATGATACCATCTTAAGACACTAAATAAATACTATATACCTCAGCAAATATTTTTATTTGTTTTCGCTCTGTGTTCTATTTCGACTTCCAAAACTCAAAACATGACACTCCGCATTGAACATATGATGATACTGATACGTAAATATCACATACACATATATACACCATTTCTCTCTCTCTCTGTCTCAAACACACACACATATTTATATATATATGGGATGTCTGGACTTGCCCCCCCCCCAACAAAAAATTTGTTCCTACGCGCCTGTTTAGAAATATTTTCCATGAAGTAAGTTTGATCAACACCGGTTCCAAACATCTTTGGCTTCTGTTCATTAAATTTTTATGACGTCATGACAGATCTGAGAAGAGTCTTTTGCCGCGGATTACAAAGCCAGTCTCTATTCTTCTACCCCCTTTCTCTCCCTCTCTTTGTCTCATATTCTCTAAATGTATCCATCCGTTATATTTTGATCTTTGGTTGTGGATCGTTCCAATGAAAGCAATTTGAAAAATATTTTTACTTAAACCATATTAGAAGAATGAAATTCCGAGAAGTGAAACATGTCAATTCTCGGAAATTACAATATTTTGGGGAGGAGAAATCTTCTAATATGCCTTCAGTTATGGCCTCAGGGAATAAGATTCTTCGATATTGGGTAAAAAAATACAAACAAAACCAGGAGACAAGTTTAAATTATTCGATTAGTAGTTGTGGAAACGTAAAGATGTTTGAAACAGATTTATAGCGGAAATGGAGAAGGAGTGTTTGTGGGAAAAGGTCGCAGTGATTATAATATTTATTTAATAATCTCCAGACCAAGCCAAATTCCGGCCATTTTAGCGTTTCCCCCTCAGTTTCACCAGATGGATGCCAGGATGGAACCTTAAATATTCTCCTGACCGGTACCTTCCCCATCCTCTCCTCTACCTTATCCTGGCTTAAGCCAAAGAGGCCGAAAAGTTATAAATGAATTCTATTCCGGTCATTTTAGATGGGGAATATTAACACAATGTAAAGGATTTTGGAAGTAATCAGCCCTGGTCTTAATCAAGGAACCATCCTAGCATTTGTCTGATGTGACATAAAAAACAGGGAAATGCTTAATCATGTTATGCGGCACTTGAAATCGAACCCGCGTCCATACGATTACAAAACGAGCACTCTACCGACTTTTCTATATAGTCGAAATATATAATAACAGAAATGGAACTGAAGGTAGAGGTGTACGAAAGTGAGAAGTGAATTCGGAACTCCAATTCCAGAATTCCGACTTTCGGTAAACTTTGGTAAATTTTATTTTTCTATGGGCTGTTTTAGTAGCTATGAACTTCGGCCCGATGATATGAATTTAATAAATTTAAAATCAACAAACACCCATGCTCCAGGAGTGATTCGAACCCACAACAACATGAACGGATATTCAGCGCCTTTAGCTCACTCGGCTACCAAGGTCGGCCCTGACTTTTGGAATTCCGAAGTTCCTACTTTCGAAATTCGTGAATCCAGATTTCTATTCCGGAATTCCGAACACCCCTAACAGAACGCATGGAATTAGATCGGTGAAGAAATGTGTGGTGCATAACATTTCTCTGATGCTATACATCTTTCCTCTGTCAACACTTGTTGCAGAATACAGAATGAACGAGAAACAGATTATGTTATAAATCAAGCGACCAAGTCACTGCACAACAGTGCTCTGCGACTTGATCGCGCTACCAAGTCGCGTAGTGTACGGCAGAGTTAAACGTACAACTATAACTGACTTTCTGAAACACTGAAAAACAAAAACAGCCTTTTAAAAATATACAATTCAACTAGAGTTTCTTAGAAAAACTATTGCAAGTAATTTATGTTGCGGAATATGCCTTATTACTCACAGACTGACTTTATATAAGCAGCTGCTAAATAATGTAAAATTGCTTATTCTTCGGCACCTCTACCGAAGAGTTGGAGAACTAATAAAAGGTTAATTATCTTATTTTTATTTTCTTTATTTCGTTTCCCTGTTGTTGTACATAACCTTATATAGACCTTAGGAGGGCACATCACATATAGACATTTGGGTTGTAGTTCCCACTAATATTTTCCTTTTCAACACAAATCCCAGGATCGAACGTGAGAGGTAGAAGACTCACGGAATTAGCTATTACCTAGAACGTGTGTGTCCCAATTACATTATTTAACAATCTCCAGATACAGCCAATTCCGTCCATTTTACACTGGTTATATTAACAACAATAAATACAAGAGAGATGATTTCGGCCGGGTGTCCGTCCTATTTGGATGACCTATGCAGGCTCCAACTCGTCCCACTCAGACCTTTTTGAGGACATCTGAGCCACAACCATCTTTGTAGCCCTAATAGCTTCTGAGCTAGAAAACATTATGGGAAAATGGATACGTCTTTTCTCGGGACCCACTCATTCAGTCTAAATGATCTATACGGGTTTGAACTCGTCTCGTTGATACCTTTCCAACGACAGCTCAAGTACCTTCGTAGTCCTAGAAGTTTCTTAGTTGAAAGTTACTATAGGTGAAGGTGATACCATCATTTCCGGACTTACAAATGCCTTGATCCAACATGGAAGATCTATACGGGTTTGAACTCATCTCGACAATATCTTTCCAACGACACCTCAACTATCTTCGTAGCTCTTGTAGTTTGACTTGAAATTTGTCGACATAAGGACACACAGGTAATAAAATAGTGTACATAATATGCCTTAGATACAGTAAAATTATTTTCTTTCCTCTATTAAGTTATGATTTGTTAGGATTGTTAGAATGACATTTTAATCCGATAATACGGCTTATTTGAAATACCAACGTGCTTATTCCAGTTTATAAGATTCACTATACGCTGTTATTTCAAAGTAGTGCCTCCAGGGAACACATTTCATCTATTCTTTTTGCTTAAATGTATGGTGAAGCTCTTACCCATACCTATGAACATGGGAGGCGGTTACCGGTCAGAAGTGTGGGTGTGTGTGGGGGGGGGGGAGTTAGCCTTTGAATATTTGTATCAGTGTAAAATATGTATGATCTTCTAGTGTATCATTTCTAGTAAAGGGAACCCGGTAATTATTAAATTAAGATTCTTTTTAATTCATACGTGGGCGAACTTAGTGATTGTGGTTAGTTTTGGGCTGTTTCTCTCTCTCTCTCTCTCTCTTTTTTTTTTTTACAAATTTTGGCACATTTTATACTTAAATACATATTTAAGTGCATTCTCTCCCCGCCTACA
>JAGDQP010037192.1:0-18727 GCA_022664845.1 Lepisma saccharinum | reverse complement strand
TAAAGAAGGGAGGAGACTTAAAACTCAATGGTATCAAAAAGAATGCAATGCCGGTATTTATTGTAATAAGAAAAGTAATGTGGATAAAAGCACCAAAGCAAATTTTATAAGAAATATGTTGACAAGAATTAGTAGGATTTGTAGCAAAAACGTAGAAAAGAATGTAAACGTTTTTAAGGAACAGCTATATGAGAATGGGTATAGTAAAAGGGATATCTTAAAGGCATCTGTGGTTTCTAGAGGAAGAGAAGGAGAGGAGGAAGGAAAAGAGGTGCTATGGAAAGGCATTATAGGGTTAGGAGAGGACACAGAGATTATTAAAAAGATGTTAAGAAAGCAGGGTGTGAGAGTGTACAGAAAAGGTAGTAGAAAGTTGTAGTATCACAAAAACACCTCATAGGTGTTACATCACCCCTCAAAAGAGTACTTTGGGGTGTTTCATTACACCATATGATTTACAGTGCAGTAATATAACATATTATCTGGCTTCTACCCGCCTAAGAAATAAGGCAGGTAGTGGTCCTAAACCTTTCCTAGGTGTCTGCCCGTCTAAGGAATAAAGCAGGCGGCATCATCCTTGACTTCTGCCCGTCTAAGCAATAAGGCAGGCAGTAGAAAACCTATTCCGTGGCTCCAACTAGTCCCAGCAATAAAGCAGGAAGGAGTTTCTTGTCCATTCAAAGTCAGGAACGAATCCTCATTACCGTTATTTCTACTTATTTCCATTTGCTTCTACTAATTTAATTATTTGCCTTTCGGCACCGCATTTAGGTTCATACCACGCCCATAGCCGAGATATAAATTAGTATAAGGTATAACATAAGGTACTCTCTTGGATCCATTGCGTTTTAGTTAGGCCTCCGTTAGTATAGTATACATAATTGGCGCCAAGCGTGGTACCACATCAGCTGCATCTAGATAGGCCGTCCTTTGGTACTTTACATAATTGGCGCCCAACGAGGGGTTAAATCAGCCGCATATAGTAGGTAGAAACTCTCAAGAATTTAGTTTTCAATACGCATAAATAGTTAACGTATTGTTCTTTAAGAAAATAAATCCTATAGCATGGTTAGAATATTCGGAAATAATCTCCATACGAAAAAGTAAGCTTCAGTCAAACGCAGTACACACACACACACCACTAGACCTGTGCCTAGGGACGCAACATTCACCAGGGCGCACTTTAAAAGAAAGAATCAGAAATCGCTATATAAAACGCGACCCTTACCAAGAATATTTACCAAAACATAATAAGGATCATGTAGGGGAGTTCCAAATACATCACCTTTGGCCCGGGCGATCCCAAGTGCATAACGGACTTCAGGTAACTGACTTAAAATCTGATTAAGTTAGAAATGGTAAAACAAGCATTAAAGCTGATATTAGGAATATTATTTATTACTATTTTTCCACATATAAGTCGTGGCAGTCATTTACACTCTTGCCAATAGGCATCAGGCACTTTGTTGTTGAAACACTCTATATGCATGAAAGCGTAATTTACGTTATATGTATGTATATGAGGTAACTTAACGTGTCTTTTCCCAACCTGTCTTTTCGGTTTGCAATAGGTAGGTACTGTGGGTTCGAATCCTGCTGCCGCCCATCCTGACGGGTGTTCCAGAGTTTCCTTCAGTTTCACTACACAAACTTCAGGATGGTAACTTAACTGACACCAGCTGCTACACTCCCTTGCCCTATCCCGGTCTGATATAAAGGTGGCTAAGGACCTTAAAAATTATTAATATTATTATTTATTGTTTAGTGTAGGGTTGCATTAAGCTATACAGTTCTTTTACATAGGCAATAGTTACATAGAAAAGAGGTTGTTGCCCTGCAGTAAAAACAGAAGCATAACAAAGAGACAAAAAATATGCAAAAGCATAAACAAGTTACAGAATAAGTACCATATACATGTCCATGGATATTGGATATGATATACTTGTAAAATATAATACAATGATGAAAAAAATGATAAAACGACAAAAGTATACATTTGGGTAATAGTTGAAAGATCTGACTATATAGAATGAGTGAGTACGAGAGTGAATGTTGGCCTAACGTGCGCAATTTCAGTAGTCATATATTACGTCCCTGATTTTCATTCTGAAACTATTTAGATTCCCCTCTTTTTTTCAATCCAACTTGAAGTTAGTTCCAACCTTTGCTCTTCAAATAAGACAATGATTTAATGCTATAATTAGTCTTATTGCACTTCGGAATGTGAACATTCTTAGTGTTCTTAGACCGCAAGTTACTATAAAACTTTTTATCGGAAATAGGTAAATTAACTTAGTATTCGGTGGTGTGCTATATAAGTAGCTTTGTGCACTTGTACCAAAAAAAGGTATGTCCTTCTAGATTCAAGGGTAGGCAAGAACACTGATCCGTTACACTTGTCGGTCGAGAGTTTGATATGGTCTTTCCCGAACGTCCCTTGAAAATTATACTTTTATATGAGGGACTTATATGTATTTGACTGTTTGGCTATGGGCGTAGGATTTTGGATTTAACCTGAAAGGCAAAATGAGATTAGTATGGACTAACCAACCCGGGGGAACATATAGGCCCTATGATATATTTTCTACAGTGTACATGGAATGTGGTCCGCCTTCTACTATAGGAGACCGAGGGATGTATGTAAAAGGACAATGTATGCAAAGGGGAAAACAAGACAAGATATAAAGCAAAGCAATGTTCTCTTTAGCACCTATTTAGTGCTCCGTCCACTTCAGGAGTTCTAGCAGATCTGATATTACATACAGCTGCGCTGTTTATATAGATACATGACATAAATTAGACTGTCATCCAGAGCAGTTTTGCATAATTTGGTAAATTAATTTCTACAGAATTGGAAAGTCTTTGGTATTACTTCTCATTATATATAATGTCTTTGGTGGTTAGTGTATGTGTCAAAAATATTGATACCAAAACAATACTTATATAAACAAATTTAGGTTTACTAAAGATTTGCATGTCATAAGCTTCGACTGATAATTTTATAAATACATTTAATATTATAAATTCCGAAAGATGATTTTATATAAATGACTGAGGGGTCTCCTACGAGAATATTGGCATCTCGTAGGATGCGAGGTAACGTTACGTATATGCGTCCCTTCTTGTGAAAAGAAATTTGAAAATCTGAAAGGTTTTTATTTTTTTGCCTTTGCCAAATTGTCTTCCTTATATTATGCGAATTTGTTGTATATTTCATTAAAAATAAAGCTCAGTTCTTCAAATTTCATTTCACTGAGAGTATCATTATATATTTGCACTAATAATTATTCACTATCACAAACAATATTATAAACACTAGGGAAAATTATTAACAATATTTTGTGGATTTTTGTTGGGAGAACTAAAGATGTATTCAGGGAATGTTGGTCTGCGGCTTCTTCTTGCTGCTGTAGTTAACTGCGACTCTAGATGGAATAACTTGCTGGTAGAGTTAACTGCGACTCCTGATCGTACTATTTCTACTCCTACATGTTGATTCTTGAAATGACTGTAGAAGTGTAATGACTACTTCTCCTATTAATAGAACTTCTAGATTAATCAACATGAATCAGCATTAGTGTTAAAGATTTTTATCTTCTAGGTTTCGGCTGCGTCCTAGGGTGGTTATCTAGCGTTATGGCAATGTCGCCATTGGGTCGACGACCTGACTATACCATTATTATACCACTCTTAGCATAGTAGAGGGAACTCTGACTATAGATTGAATTAGAGACCCTACCTTGTCATCTAGTTAGAAATTATATTTAATCTGTACTTTAAGGTGCTGTAGATAACTTAAGGGAAGCACATTTGCTGCTTCCTGCTGAATTATTTAATAATAATACTTTAAATATTTCGTATTAATAACTTGTTGAAGCACAACTGCTACTTCTAACATCTTAACTTGACTAATAGTAGTTTAACTATTTATATGTGGTGAAGACACATCTACTACATTTATCAATTTAACTTATTGTGCTTAACTATTAATGTTCGTAAGGAGTACTACTGCTATTCCTTCCATAACAATTTCTTCTTTTACATGATCATATATTATAACTTCTGTTGTATGGATTTAGTTTTAATCTCGTCTTCCTTGTATGACAAGCCACTGTTGGTTCGGTAGCAAGCCTACTTTAATAACAAACACCTTTGGCATAGTAGGAAAGCTGAGGCCATTGGCTCAGCCAAAGCTTTTCTTTTAGCATCTGAGTAAGGTGGTGTTTTAATGTCTTATGCCTTATGTTCTTCGGTGATTCATCCTTCACATACTTATATCATTTCTTCTGATTGATCGATGATATATTGGAGGTATAATTTTTCATCCTCCCAATTTGCTTGATCTAAGAATGCTTCCATAGGCTTTTTCCAGACTTGTTGATTTTACTCTTGTCCATTTTCCATTTTACTTCAATTGTCTTACGTTTGGTGGGAAGTTTCTTGGAAGAAATCTCGTAAACCAAATGGTCTTCTATGTCGATCCATCCGTCCTCTTCACTAGAATCTGTAGAGAACATGTATTCTTCCTCGGGAAACCTGCTTTCTTTTCCACGTCTTCTATCCTTACGTGCAGCTAGGAATCTATCATCTGTATATGATTCGCAGAATTTGTTATTGCATATGATGGATGGGTTGTGAGGAAGATCTTCTAGCTTCTGCCTGTTACTGGCTTCTGAGGTCTTTCGAGATTTGTCATTAGCTGAAGATATCTGTGAATAATTTATTTGTTCGTCTGGGTCTTACTTCCTATTTCTGACTGTAGGATGTCTACCTGAGGTATTTGGTATTTCACAAGTGGATTCTTAAAGGGCTTTCGTGTCTATCACTTTCATTGTCATAATCCTTGAAGTTATCCAGGGCTACACATATTCCCTTATTTATGGCGTCGTCTCTCTCACTATTACTAATGGCTTTTGTTTATTTGTATTAAAAATGTTTGGTTTTCCTCGTTTCTCTCTTCTGTTACTTTATTCTTTAAGGATGGTGATACCTCTTTCTTTGGGTTAGACTTAACCTGAGCATTTTAGAATTTGTTTCAAAGTCCCAGAATTGGCATCTACATTTGTCTTCCTCGCCATTAGGTTGGAATCATTTGCTAACCTCCATTGAGTTTCTCCGATAATAGTCTAGATTACTATCTCGGATTTCTTCATATTAATTCTCATATATTCAATCTTCTCCAAAACGTCATTCTCCAAAATGATGTCGAATATTGTATCTTCAATAGTTAATATATCTAAAGGTATTTCCACGTTGTCTGTAATTTGGATTTTTGCGCCAATTTTCCCTATTATCTTTATATCTCTATCATCAATAGTTCCCAATTTTGTTCTTTCGATACCTATAACATATAACTTAGTTAATGGGTATTACCTTTTCTCTTTTCGAAGAAACTTTTATTCATTAGTTAGTAGGTAGCTAACTAATCAAGTAGTGTTACTTTTACATGTATTTTGGGCAATTTGCCTTCTGAGCCAGTAGCATAAACGTACTCAATAGTGGAGAATAAAGCATGCTCGTTTTGATCATCTTTTTTCTCAGTTCGTGTACTCCTTATAGGCGTCATATAATGGACTACTTTGAGTTGGATAGGTATGTCTTCGCCGCTCGCTTCAGTCCTCCAATTAGTCAGTAATTTACTCCTGGAGTTACTTTACCTTTGGTTATTAACTTGTAGACCTGCTTCTTCCTTTCGTTAACAGATACAGGCGTTTACTTGTTTGTCTCGAAATTGCATTCGTGGTGGATCTCTATCTCCTCTCTGCCTAGAGTATTCATAGTTATTCCGATTGTTTGGCCACTTATTCCTATTGTCATTTGCTCTTATCCAATCTCTTTAGTTGTCTCTTTCATTTCTATTCTCAGTGGGTCCCATCCGCTTGTTCCCACCATTTGGGTGGTAGTCTCTGTTAGTAGACTTCCCATTATTTGGCCTAGTTCCAATGCTTTCCTGCTTTTCTAAAAATTCCAAAAGACCTTCAATAGTATGGTAGCCGGTAAACGCCAGTAGTCTCTTGAAGTCTCGAGAGAGTATGCTAGATGCCTCTCGGAAATTTCTTATCCGTGATCTGGGGATCTATACGAGTCAGTTTAGTTATGAAGTTGGCCATTTCCTGATTATAGTTCTTCACATTAGGCTATTTAATGCGTTATGATTTTACTGCTTTCTTATGACTCTCTTAACTCTCATTAGCATGAATTTATGACAGGAGTCATTGTAGTTACGTGTCTCGTTCTAATTAAATTATGCCAGCATTCCGTAAATCCTGACAACACTCGATTTAAAACAAATAGAGATAGAATTTAATCTTCCCAGGAAATTAAATAGTTCTTCTAAGTACTTAGACGGGCTGACTTCATGAACTCTCTTTCGGGCTCCCTTCCATCTTGTGACATAATTGAAGTAATCTATTTTGACCTCTCTAGACAACTTCGTGCACTTCAAGGTGTTTACCAACTTTCGTACAAAATCTATCCTTTCGTTTCTTGGAAACGCCATCACATAACTTGCTTCTGATCCGTCTCGACTATTGTCATAGACTATATGGTACGATGTCATCTTCTACTGCAACTGATGGCCTAATTACCTCTCACACAATTGCTTCTTTACAATATTGCCTTAAATCTAGTCTAAGTTCAGGTTATAGCTTATTAACTCGTTCTTCGATTCTCTCCATTTCTCTTGTGGTCTTCTTACCTATTCTTTGGATGGCCTTCTCTAATTCTTTCTCGATCAGCTGGATTTTTCTCTTAATATGTTCTCTTTCCATTTTATGGTTTGTTCCAAACGTTTGGTATCTTTTCTAACATCAGTTAAGGACATCGTAGGATATCGTTTTACAACACTACTAACCTCCTATCGGTATGTTCAATATGTGTGTCTAATTTAGTCTCATAGTGAGACGGCATAGTTGAAGAATCGTTCACTTTTCGATAAAAGCATGAAATTTGGCATAATGAAAGGTTCTTCACGATTCTTTTTAGATATTAGGCCACTCTGAAGAACCTTAGATCCAAGATGGAGGCCATTATTTCAGATTTCTTTATTTATTGTCGGACTCCATAGTCTAGTGGTTAGTGCGTTGGACTTATGTCTGCGTTGTCCCGGGTTCAGTTTTCGGATAGAGTTCCACTTTTCGGCGTCCACCCAGCGTCGTGAGACAAACTGGAAAGTCACGTGAATAAAGACGTGACGGACACTCGGTCTAGAAGGCCCCTAATACACTTGTTCGTGGCCAGGTGGCCCGCAATACTGACCACACTGCGGTCACTCAGGTGGATGAAGTTTCACCAACCGCGGACAGATGGCGTTGAGGAAAGCTCAGGACCTTTCGGTCTGTAACGCCCGTGATTATTATTCGTATTATTACTATTCATTGTCACAGTTGATTGAACTTCATAATTTTTAAGTACCTTCGGGTGCTGAGCAAGAATAGGAGGTGACAACTTATTACATTGATTTTTATATGTGTAAGAAATAAATTAGGTGCAGATCTACAGCAGCTATTCGTTGTAGCATTTCCCCTGAATTATCTTGTTGTTTTGTGTGATATACAACTGCCATATTTTATATTACCTTTACTTATTGTATATATTTTGTTTCAAGTCCACTGGTGTACAAGAATAGTAACCCATACATGAAATAGAAACTAATTTTCATGATGACATCAAAAAGTTACAAACTCATAGATCCAGCACCATCAACATCCGCCCAGAAGAAAGCACAACCAAACTGGAATTTGTGTGTGATATGTCAAGAAAATACAAAGGAGCCATTAACACGTCCAGAAAATTCTAAAAAAAAGACATATGTGTTTATGCTTCATTGGCTGATAATATACGCAAGTTCCAAGAGCTTGGAGAACTGCCAGGTAAGATATTATCAAGACTAGATGAAGGACAAGGTATTGAAGCAGCTGTCGTTGCCAATAATGCCAAGTACCATCAATCGGCCAAACTGAAGTATGATAAAACAAAGTTAGTAAGAGCACAAAAAAGATTGCTAAAGAGGGATTCAATTCAAGGCGTAGTTTCACAGATGAAGCGAACAAGGTTGAATGTTAAATGTTATCAACAAATAGCAGCATTGTGTTCCTTTTGCGAGCAGGAAGCTGGCAAAGAAGGATTACATGAAGCCAGTTCTTTCCAAATTGATACCTGGGTATGAAATTGCCCACTTCTTTAGAATGACACAAAACTGCTTGCTAGACTCAGCTCAGGAGATAAGGTGGCCCTTGAGGCAAAGCATCATACAAGATGTTTATTGTCTCTCTATAATCGAGCAAGAAAGTATACAATGGAGAATACTGCAGGCTCAGAAACTGACCGGATATTATCAGGAAAGTTTCTGCAGAGCTTGTCATGTCATCAGAGAAGCCCGATTAGATAAAATCATTACACCTGTTTTCAAACTGACTGACCATTCACGTCTTTACAATTGTAGTTAGAAGAACTTGGAGGTAGTGGAAATACAAAAATTATACAACACGATTAAAGGAACGGCTCTTGCATGGTTCCAGACATGCGTCCACAGAAGAAGGGAAGATACATCTTCCTGGCATTTGATGAAGACATTGGCGCAGCTTTGACCAAAATATGTGAGTTGGACACCGATAGTGATGCTCTTCAACTAGCATATGCAGTACAAGTCGTTCGTCGCAAAATATTCGTTGAACATTACTCCTTCATGAAAGGTTTCTCAGATGAATCACAGAAACAGTCTGTACCACCATTCTTGCTCTAACTAGTCAGCATGATTCTGGAGGGTCTTAATATTTACAATAAGAAAGAGGATTCTATGCCCCCTAAGCTCTAACCACAGCTCAGCTTCTAAAGTTTAACAGCATTAAGAATACAAGATCAAATAATACTCCATATGTTAAACACAGCAGAGTCCAAGAGACTCCGGTCCCTATTTACATTGGTCTCGTTGCACATGATCATACACGTAAAAGGGAGATTGTTGACAGACTTTCTCAACTGGGAATGAGTATATCGTATGATAGAGTTGTTCGTCTTTCTGCAGAAATGAGAGATAATGTCTTCCAGCAATATCATAGAGAGGAATTAGTTCGTCGATCTAAAATGAGAAAAAATGTATTTACAACAGCAGCAGTAGACAATATAGACCACAACTTCGAAAGAGTCTTTTCATGGTGCCTCTATCTCACTGTTTCAACACCCCAGTGTTAGCGGTTATGGACTTGACCGTAACATTGTTACAATTGGAGGATTAAAACAAACATCCTCAAAGATGATCTCTACCAAAGTACTGCACGAAAATGCCAACAGTCAGTTGTAGTGTTAAGGGATCACCAGTTCCAGCTGCTAATGCGTCTCTGAAGGAAGACAACTTTACAGAATAAGAAAAAGTGGAATACAAGTGGCTAAAACATACGAAAGAGGTCATCAACTGTAATACGATAGATATAATACAACATATATCTTGGGCTGCTTACCACGCCACTCAACTAAGGCCAGAAGAGGACTGTGTAGTATGTGTATGGTGAAGATAATTTTGTGGTTATTATGGGTGGTTTAAACATCCGTTTTAAAAACAATAGGAGACTGGCTTAGAGGTAGTGGCTGGGTTGAGGCACTAGTTCAAGCAGACATTGCATCAGCTTGAATATGTGACTCGTTTTTGAACGCAGCACACATTACACGTACTCTAAGAGCCCATAAAGTGACAGCTTGTGCACTGTATATTTTTCAGTATCGTGCACACCAGAAGTACCAGAATATAAAGTAGTATGAAGGCAAGAGTTCAGTGTAGTTTGCAGTATGGCGAGACCAACAATTAGATCCTTTCCCCAGTCTCAATTTTGAGACATCGTGATAAATTGAAACACGGTTTTTAGTTTTTGTCCGTTCCTTGAGATGCTCTGACTTTTCTTTGTATCTAGCAGCCTTGGCCGAGCTTACACCGTGGTTCTTTGCAGTAGACCGTGCTCACTATGTGCGTTGGACACCAGTGCATCTCCGAGATATGGCTGAACTAACTACAAAATATCCTAAAATTGAGATAGAGTTTAATGCTGGTAAGTTCACAGTCAGGAAAACTAACCGACTTTTCTCAGGTATACCTATTGATCAAGCTCATGAGCAAAACAACGCCTGAATTAAAGGGGATGGAGGAGCTGTTGGCATTACAGGAAATCAAAGTGTACTTAGACGTTGGATGTTGGAAGGACCAGAAGTTGCGAGGATTATTGACGAATTTCAAGATGCCTATCAAAACCTTAGACGTTGGAATTTTTCACTCCACCATGAACAAAGTGAAAGTGCCCAGACCACTTTTCTCAAGGATGTAAATTCACTGGTTGAAACCATGGAAGATTTTGGCAATCCATTTTTAGAGGAAAGCAAAGATTTAATCCTTTCGGACACAAAAAATGTAGATCCTGCGGTAGTAAATACTGTTGCAAATGTGCTCAAGATTGGCCAAGAACAATTTGAGTATTTCCTAAAGGAACGTCTTATCGATAGAAGCAAAGCACATGATCATCCTATTGAACGCAACAAATTGCGACTGCTCGGCACACCAAAATCAAAACCTTACAGCAAAGGAAAGCAACAGATCGTATCGATGTCAAACAGTGTTGAATTTTTCTATACATAGGTTACCAAACAAGAGGTGGAGACTTAGATGTATTCTTTGAGCATGAAAATCATCATTTCCTCTGTTACTCTCTTATGGAGGCAAGATCGGTTGCGGTACCAAGAGCGATCTCCTTACAGGCTTGGAGGGGTTCTGTGAATCGGAGTAATCTGCTCCGGATGTGACGTGTGTAATTATTGATGGAGCAGTTGATGTTCAGATGTAGAAGCCGGCTAAAGAAAAAAAAATCAGTGATTATGCCATTCCAAGCGTAGCTTCAAAACTAAGAAGAGCAAGACGTTTAGATCTGATATGGGATACGTATTTAGTGAAGTCGCTGAAAGGAACAAGATTGAAACGTGGAAAAGGAGTGAGAAGACGTGAGAGCAACTACCGTATTCCTGGAAACTGGCAAAACTTCCTGCAAGTGAATGAAAATAAAATGGAGATTTTCACATTTCTGGCTGAGTTTCTCATGCGCCAATCATTTGGTGAAGTAAATAAACAGCTTGTTGTTACCGATGGGAAGATGGTTCTTAGTAATCCCCCTCGAAAAGACATTGAATCGATCGTCCCATATACACACGGAGAAGCCAATACACGTGTGCTACTGCATGCTGCTCATGCATCCAAGAATGGTCATCGGAAGATATTGATTCGTACTGTTGACACAGATGAAGTTGTTTTAGCTATTTTTGTATTACAGGAACTCTCTGAAATAAATGAACTTTGGGTAGCGTTTGGTACGAGCAAAAACTTAAGATATTTTGCAACCCACAAAATAGCTCAATATCTTGAACCATCAAAGGCACGTGCTCTTTCGATGTTTCATGCTCTAACAGGATGTGATACGGTGTCCAGCTTCTCTGGCCACGGAAAGAAGAAAGCCTGGGCAACATGGGAGGTCCTGCCAGATTTTACGAATGATCTGCTCGCTATATCTTTAGCTCCTAAAGATACCCCGGCAGATGTTTTGCACACTATTGAGAGATTCATAGTTTTGCTCTATGATAGAACCAGTCCATTTCATGACATCAACAAAGCAAGAAAAAAGATCTTCACCAGAAAATGTAATGTACAAAGTATTCCACCAAGAAGGGCAGCTCTTGTACACCACGTGAAAAGAGCAGTGTACCAGGGAGGCTATGTCTGGGGTCAGACTATGATTTCAAACCCTGAACTACCTTCACCAACAAACTGGGGTTGGAGCAAAACAGATTATGAACTTTATGAACCATATTGGACACATCTACCAGGTGCATTTTCCACATGTTTTGAACTTATATCATACAAGTGTACAAAGAATTGTGTGGAGCTTAAGTGCAAATGTAAGAGAGCAAAACTTATATGCACAGGATTGTTTGATTGTGAAGGAGACTGTTAAACTTGCTTGACAATCCTAGAAACTGTTTGGTTTCATCGTCCGTTCGATATTTTTTTATTTAATTATGCAAACAAGAAAAATGTATTTTCATTAGTCATAATTGTCTCTGCATATTGTTATTTTAACAGCTACTTGTTAATTATAATGGGCCTTCTGTAGCTAAACAATATTTTGAATACTGCAAGCATTTAGTCGCAAAACATGTTCATTTTAAAATACATTTATTGTTCAGCAGTAATTTATATAATCTAAACATCAACCAGCTCTGACAATAAATAAAAAAAATCTGAAGAACAGACCGCCATCTTTGATTTTAAAGGCCCTTGGGTACTTTTGAAAGTAGTTAATATATTAAAAGGAACTTAAATTCATATTCAGTAACACAAAAATCTGAAAATAAATCACAAGTAATAAAACGAAATATTAAAAAATGAAATTTTGTGCTTCATCTTGAATTTTGTAGGCTCCTGGATATATTTCAAAGTGGCCAAATATCTCAAAATGATCTTAAAGGTATCCTCGTTTATCATGCCAAATTTCATGCTTTTATCAAAAATTGAACAATACTTTGAATATTACAAGCTATGCCGCCCCACTATCAAGCTTACCCGTCTGAATTTTCAATTCTTTGTAACCCATTTTACACTCCTTATATTCTTCCAGTTTAGCATTAATATTCGATTCGAATTTGCTCAGCCTCTGGTCCTGATTATTTAGTATCTGTTTTAGGTCATCGAATATCTGCTCCAGATTATCGAATTTCTCGTCTAGGTCCTGCTTTTGGTTGCTGAATTTCTGGTTCTGTTCATCAAACCTTTGGTTCATATTTCGTACCAACTGCTGTAACCAGGGCTTGTTACCAGCTTCTTCCTTTCACTGTATTTGCTCTCCTTCCTCAGTATGAACCCTTCCTTCTGCTCCCTTCTTCTTTTCCTTTATCCTACTATTCCTCCGGGTAGGTACCGTCTTGCCGGTCGCCTCTACTCCAGTTACTCGTTCGGGACTCGTATCTCCTTTTCGATTACTCTCCATTGTATAGGTATCAATCTCACCCTACATATGCTTCAAATATATCTATATTATTATATGCTTCCTTCTTGGAGCGACTGGGGTTTCTTCTCCGTAAATCGGCGAATATCAAACTCTCGAATAGGCCGGATATCCACCTTGATATCTAGTCCCACACTGGGTGCCAATAAATAAGATAGGTCTTTCCCGAACGTCCCTTGAAAATAACACTTTTATATGAGGGACTTATATGTATTTGACTCTCCGGCTATGGACGTAGGAATTTCGATTTAACCTCAAATGCAAAATGGGATAAGTATGAACTAACCAACCCGAGGGAACATGTATATTTTCTACAGTGTATATGGATATCTGGTCCATCTCCTACCATAGGAGACCGAGGGATACATGTAAAAGGACAGTGTATGCAAAGGGGGAAAGCAAGACAACAAGAAATAAAGCAAAGCAAGGTTCTCTTTAGTACCTTTTATTTAAAGCTACGTCCACTTCAGTAGTTCTAGCAAATCCGATTTTAGATAAAGCTTGCCATCGAGCTCTACGTAAACGACACTGGAGTGACTACTTAGTGTTGAAATATAGACGCCAGAGCAAATGTTTAAACTCGTTTGTCCACTTCCAGTATAATCCAATGTGGATCAAAGATTCAATTCTAATTCAGTTTTATACGCTTGATATCGCTGTGTAGCCCGTTTTTATTTAAGTCTTAATTTCTTAGCTATTCATGTAAGAGTATACCGTACTCTGCATACCGTCGAAAATATTGGAAATAATATTTTTTTTTTTTTGTTTTTTTGCAAGAATTAAGACATAAATAAAAAACGGGCCACATAGCGATATCAAGCGTAAAAAACTGACATGAGTTGGAATCGAAAATTTGGTTCATATTGGTTTAGACTGGAAGTGGACAAACGAGATTAAGAATCCTCTCCGCTCCCTGGCTTCATATATTCATAAAATTTTCAATTGGTGCAGTCAGTCCAGTATCGTGTTAATGGAGGTCGATGCAGCTTGCGCTGTACATGACATAGATAGTACAATAAAATTAGACTGTTATCCATAGAGGTTTCGTATAATTTGGTAAATTAAATTCTACACAATCAAAAGTATTTGGTATTATTTCTCATTATCTGTAATGTATTTGGTGGTTATAGTATGTGTCAAAACTATTGATACCAAAACAATATTATATTAACAAATTTAGGTATACTAAAGATTTACATAATTATGTCAGAAGCTTCGGCTGATAATTTTATAAATACATTTAATATTATAAATTCCCAAAGGTGATTTCATATAAATGATTAAGGGGTCTCCTACAAGAATATTAGCATCTCGTAGAATGCGTGGTGATATTACAACTGTGAGCGGAGCTTTCTGCATTTTCCGAATAGCCCATTTCTGCATTCTTTCAACATGTTTTATGTTGGTTTGGTTGATTCCGTACAGAACTGCACTATAGTACTCAAAATAGGTTTAATATACGAGGTATAGTACTTAACTCTGTGGAGGATAGGTAGATAATCGATTATGTATTAAAGAATCTTGATTTTAGGCACACAGCATTGGAGCACCTTTTTTAATATGTTGCGTAAGCAACAGTTTAGAATCAAGGGGTACGCCAAGATTTTTCAACGAATCATTTGCAGATATCTTATTGTTTTCTATCTGAACTCTCTGCCAATTATGGAACGTGTGCAGTTGTCCGTTGATAGGACGTTTATATACAATATATATGAACAATTGTTCTCTGTTTTATGTATGTATATATCATTATCATATTCAGCCATTTTCTATCCACTGCTGGATGAAGGCCTCCACCTCTTCTTTCCACATATCTCGGTCTGCTGATATCCTCATCCATGTAGTTCCTTCCTTGATTTCATCTACCCATCTTGCATTTGGGCGTCGTCTCGGTCGTTTCTTTTCTCTAGGAATCTAATGTAGTACATTTGTCGTCCGCCTTCCATCTGTTCGTCTAGCTATATATAATATACATAATCAGATAACAACTGTTCATATATATGTATTCTAACCATTCTTTATTACAGTAGAAACAAGCCTTACTTTTCTTCTTAACTTGACTTTATATCTTCAGGAGATACATATTTCCGGAGATGTTATTTAACATGCAAAGGGTATGTATCATTAAATTGATGTTTGTTTTCTTGCTTAATTATTTTGTGTGTGTGTGTGTGAATAAAACTAGTTTGTATTGCCTTCTTCTTTAATGTAATTAAAGCGTGTACCACAAGTAACCTTAATGTAATTAAATTAAATTGATCTTTGTAGGACTATGCGTTTAATGTCATTATTTTATTATTCTTAATATCATTGAACCCTATCTTGTAAATAACCATATTAGCAGAATTAAATAATTATTATCTCTTTCTTCAGTAGCACACAAACGTGTTTTAAACGTTGATTTTTGGTTTAGTTCATTGATTAAACGTTATCGGTTGGAAAAGTACCTTTAATTTTAAATCATATTTCAACAAGGACTTGATATTGTTGATAAGACGTTAATTCAACTATGGTACAGATTTCGTTTCGTGGGATTCTTTCTAATTTAATGGAATGCATTTTGTAACTAGAAGCTAATTTAATGTCATTAACTATTATTTTATGTTCTATTTTGTATGTTGAAAACACGTTGAATTTTAATCTATTTTCCAATGATAATTTTATTTCGTTGATAGGACGTCGATATGACGTGTTTTAACTATTATATTGAACTGTGCCCTAGATTATCTCTCCAAGTTAATTGTATTATAATTGTGCTTAAAAGCGAACAGAGTAAAATTAACTACGTTTCTCGTGTTATCATTTGCATGTTGTAAACAGATTTAATTTGAAACTCATTTCCAGGAACATTTAATTTCGTTAATAGGACGTTGATGTAAACTGTTTGCAACTACAACATAGATTTTGCTTTATATGCGTTTTCCTAAGGCGACATATTGAGAAATCAAATTTAATAGTGAAGCGATGATCAAACTGTTAGAGGGAAAAGCGAACATAACAAGAAAGAGACAAGTATTCTTTATTCTTATTCTTACATGATGGTGAAACGACACGTCTGCAGTTGTGGCGCTTTCAAGGCTGCCTTTCTTTTAGATACCGCAAAAGAGTAGTGAATCTCAAGGTGACTTCGTGGTCCAGAGGTAACGTGTTGAGCTACCAAGTATGAAACGTTCTAGCTTCGAATCCTGCAGCAGACACTTGCATTATTTACTGTTGGGAATTTAATACTGTATATCATGATGAAAGCAACGGATACAATGCAAGTAAATGTGTATACCAGTAGACAGCATCCATGCTCTGTTTTGGCCAACTCCACCCGTTACTTCAACGTTCGCTTTTTGATTTCAACTAGTTTCTTCTCAACCATTATTCAACGTTGAATAAACCATTGAACAGGCGGATATTTCGGTATATTTACAACGTTAAAATAACGTTTCGTTACTAGCGTTTAATCCATGTATTTTCAACGTATCTGTGCTACTAGGGTCATTATTATTATTATTATTATTATTATTATTATTATTGTTGGGATGGGGGTGGGGGAGGGGGAGGAAAAAAGAAACAGACACTCGAAGTCATGGGCCTAGGGTGCTTAGACCCATAAATCGTGCCCTGCACACATCACGTTTTGGACCTTGATTTTGAATTTACTCTGGAAGCAGTGAAGAGAAGATATACTGCAAAAGAATTTTCATACATTGCAGGAGTCTCAATGTATGGTAATAGGATGGACAAAGTAGAAAACAAAACAAACCAAAGAAATTGAACCACGCGAGTGTGTGTAACCACAAAGAAGCATTGTGAAAGTAACGGAAAGAAGTGTAGAGATCTAGATTAGAGATGTAGAGATCTACATTATAGTGTAGAGATCTAGATTACGAAAATGATCAGCCATTTCCAGAAATAATGTTTTCTGGTTTCCGAAAATGATCTTTTCCGTTTTTCCTGAAAATTTTCATTGTTCGTTTTCTAGAAAAGTTTCCATTTTCCGGGAAATTTTTCTGCTTTCCTTTTTCTGGATTTTTTTTTTTTTTTTGTTTTCCGTTTTTCCGAAAAATGTGACCATCCTTAGTCTAGATCTTGGCGTTCTGTACTCTCGATCGTAGAGGCGAATTCATTCGTTGCCTCTTTTTTTATTTCCAAACTGTAAACTATTGTAAATGTTCAATAAACTCATGTAGACGAAGATACGCCACCCGTCACTTGAAAAGAAGGGGATCGTGGGTAATCGTGTTACGTCAGTTAACTCGATTTAGTATGTCTGAGTTTCATTGTGAGAAATATAGGGTAAAGTAAGGCACCGGCGGCTTCAGGGGAGTACGATGGTACGGCCGTACCCCTGTTGTTTCACGTACGCTGCGGCGACATGAAGGCAGAAGATAGTCTGAATTTATTTACTGAATGCGTATCCTTTGTGGTAAACGTGTTCTTGTCCTTTCGCATATTTGTTACATAACAATTTCCACGTTGCGAAGTTCCGATTGAAACATTTTTGAGAAATGTAAGAGGAAAATATGCCAAAACATCATTGCTTTGGTTTTGTCCTCTGGCGACAACAATCCCTTATATGGTCTTCTGTTCCAATCGGGGATCCTACCTGTTATAGCGAGGAAAGTGAAGAATTAATCAGAGAGTCTTCCGCGTCCGCCGAGGACGACAATGAAGTTACGATTTTCTTCGGCAATGTCATGAACGACAGCAGTAATACTCAACGTCATGCAGTTGAAGAAATGACACCCAAAGCTCCTGTAGCAATGATAGTGGATCGTAGGTCTTCAATGAACAACGTAGAACCAGCATCATTGCATGATGGAAACAAGGACGTGATTTTCTGTGGAGAAGTTTTCAGGAGAGGACGGATCTACTGGTATGGGAGAAGGTTCTGCTGGAGAGGGAACGAACGGGATGCCAGATGCAAAAGAATCTAATGAAGCCAACAGGAAGTAGAGATCGAGGCACTTTGGGGGTACTTTTAGTTTTACTATCGATTTCTTATCAAAAGCTTTTAGTGCAGTCTAGTATTACTATTGATTTCTTATCAAAAGCTTTTAGTAGTTTCTAGTGGTCACATAAGGACCATTACCATCTTAAACGCCTAAAATAGAGGTCACTACGTAAGTGCACCATGACCTAAAAAGTGTAATGGCTTTTCTATTAGCAGTTAATTCCTTAAGATAAAGATGCTAATGTTCATAATGGTGTTTGATATCCTGGTAGTATCATTATCTGGGAGATAGTTCTCGTTAGAAAATGGAAGTTGCTTCGATAAAAGCTTAATTGAGTTGCATCCTGGTAAAATAAAAATTATGTGTGATAGAAGTTTACATTGTTTTGTGGGAGAGGCCAAGATCCCGTCACCAGGATCTTGGTGAGAGGAGGTCACCTGAAAAAAGACTTTTGAAATGAATGAAGTTCTGTAGCTGTTTGTTTTGGGCAAGCCGAATATGTGATAATAAATAAAATGCTGTTAAAGAAGGAATGTGGATGTTTCTAGTGCTTAAGACAGTACTGACCGTATTAACCTTTTAAAAAAGCAACTGTGCTTTTACGAGAAAAAAACTACACAATACAGCCAATGGGAACACCCCTGTTAGTAGAAAGGAGTGTTATGGATCAGGGAGAGGGGTTTTTAGAATATGGTTTATATTTGTGAAGGCACTGAAGATTCTCGCATTGTGTTTTATAAACGGAGT
>JAGDQP010037191.1:0-18727 GCA_022664845.1 Lepisma saccharinum | reverse complement strand
ATTGA
Organism: Lepisma saccharinum; assembly: GCA_022664845.1. Lineage (NCBI taxonomy): Eukaryota > Metazoa > Arthropoda > Insecta > Zygentoma > Lepismatidae > Lepisma > Lepisma saccharinum. The sequence continues at coordinate 18,722 of JAGDQP010037191.1, read as the reverse complement.
GGGTACAATGAAGAAAGAAGATTATCATCGTATCTTGCAAAGCAACGCTATGTCTAATGGCAAAAGACTTGCAGGTCAGGGATTTGTTTTCCGACAAGACAATGATCCGAAACACTCCTTTAAATTGAATAATAATTATTTAGAAACTAAAGGAACAAAAAGAATTGGTCAAAATGAGATGGCCACCTAAAATCTCTAACTTGAGTCCTATAGAGTAATTGTGGCGTGAGTTAGACAGAAACATTCAAACATTGGCCATTAAATAAAACAGTTGAGGGAACATATGCAAAAATGTTGTTGGAATGAAATGGAAGCAAAAAAATTAAAGAAACTACTTCCGAGGATGCCTAGCTTGTGTGCTGCTATTTTGAAAGATAAGGGCGGATAATTTAACGAATCAAAAATTTAGACAATTTCTTTTCAAATTAAGGATATATTATTTCGGGTTTGTGTTGCATAGTTGTATTTCTGTTTAGAAAATAAAAGTGTTCTATTCGTGTTATTTATTGTGCGAAAACATTTCGTTTTCGAATAATGCCAGTGGTGATGCAATACTTTTGGCCGGTAGTGTATATAGGTGTGTGTATATTTTTGTGTTGTAGTTGTGATGTACTAGGTTGATTGCTTCTGCTATGTGTTATGATTATATTATTTGTACTAAAAAAGAGCGAGTGCTATGTATATTTATGGTTGAGTGGAAGAAAAGGTTTTGTGACATTAACTCCGCCATAATAAATAAGACAAAATAAATAAATAAAAAATAAATATATATAGCATCCAAGCCATTTAAATTCTTTCACTATTTTTATTTAATTCCATTCTCTTCTGATTTGCAGTTACTTTACGACCTTTTGACTACTCACCGTAGTTACCATTCCACGTGATTCTGTTCGGAAACTTTAGAACTTTCGTCTCCATCATAGCTTCTTTTAACCAAAAATCAATTTGATCCATTTTGATATCCAGGATCCTTCCTCGTTTAATCCCACCACAAAATTATTATTACACTTCAAAACTTTAACTTTTGATGCTTCAGAACAAACATTGAAGTGTTCAACCATGTTTATCACACTATTAATTTCTCTCGTCTGAAGCTACTTTCAGGTTCTTCTTCAAACACTCCTCGGGCGCTAGCGTCCTATCAATGATACCAGACTACAAACATTCTTTCAATATTAATAACGAATTAACAAACATCGAAGAGACAGCTCTCAAGTTATCAGGAAAATATAAGTTTTGTAACAGTAAAATGAAATGAACTGGTTACATTAGTCAATACCGCATGTATAGTTTCCTCTCGATGTTTTTAATTCGTTAAAACTTGGTAACAAACCATGAAATTTACTGCAGTTACCTGGTTGTTTTATTAAACATCAGTCAAAGTATGTAATTAAGATTACGTTGTAAAGTATATAATAAGAACTCGTAGACATGAACTACAACTGAAGATGTGTGTGCAAAAACAAAACAGGTCCGTACATGGTGGTTAACAATAGCGACTATACACACGTAAAACGCTGTGGGTACTACAATTCCAATTGTATTTAGTTTTCAGTACCAAATTAGATGCAAAATCATCTTTAGCAATATCTATGTAATTTTCGCACAGCACGCTAGATCGTGGTTACAATTCCATTTTCTTTTCTGTAAAGGTAATATTAAACCTATCTCCTGTGAGATACGCATGCGACGTGAACGGTGCATGGGGGATGTGAAGGTAGTGCTCAACATATTCTAGGCCTACGGTACGAAGTGAGGTTGGGTGGGCAGCCCCACGTTCAACTGCCTTTCCTAAGGTGCCCAGGAGTACCAAGAACACACTAGTACTCAAATTGATAGGCTGAGTGTATCTCAGAGGGCTAGGCATGGGAACACTGCGAGAAAAGTCTCCAGTGTACTAGCTGGGATTTGAACCCGGGGCCGTACGATTCGTAGTCACACACACACTTTCACAAATAGCAAAAGTATTTCAATATTAAATATGCTCTCATTTCAGAGGGGAGAGGTCTACAACAAAATAGTTAGATTGCCTTCTACAACTTCAATGATGAACTCTTTAAATTCCAAGTTGATAGACTTGCTTTATATATAGACACACCTTTCATCATCACCTTCCCTCATTGGTCGATTCAATACATCGTATATCCATACTTTACATCTTCGCATGTCCTCAGTTAAGTCTTAGATACATAACTGAAAACTTTCAGTGCTGATAAACATCGGCCAATTGAAAGATTCACCGTCTACCAATACTACCAATCTGCCTGCCCGTATTACGCAACCTCATACTTCTCGATTTATGTTTAAATATTCTCAAACACCAATTGTACTAAAAGGAAATAATCGTGCCAGAAATGCTGAATGCTGATGGAGGACCTACTATAAAGGATAATACTCGCAAGTAATCAGAAGGACTGTATAATATTCCAGTCTTGAAGTGCCTTGGCAATGACGTATGTACTATCTTGTAATTTGTCCATGGATGCCACACATTTGCTGGACTAAGGAGACACTGAAGTATAGGGAAAAGTCAATTTGCGAGGTGATCAACAATAATATTATCTTCCATCACTGTTCAGATTTTCTGTTCTCCAAACAGATAAAGGAACTGGAAAGTACGGGATGTAAGGCAATTATGTCGTTGTTTAATGACATAGAGTCTACCAGTCTAACACTGAAATCATTACAGTAGAGCTACCTTTGAAAGAAAGTGATACCTGCCAGGACATTTGTTACATCAGAGTAATTGAAACCCATAACCTCAGCTGCAACATGTCACTCTCAAGGAGGTTATCTGCAAATTTTGGCATAGTTGGGTATTAGTTAAGACATGAAGCCTACTAAATAGGACTGAAATAATGAAGAAGGCAATCTCACATCAAGAATGATGGGAACAAATCTGATAATATCATACGCGTATGATATGATGAAAAGACACTTGTGTAATCGTAGTCATCCAGTGAATACACATTTACAGTAAATTTGGTTCATATGTTTTGTCATTTTTCTAACTTGTTTTGGAACGGCAACTTTGTTAATATATGCACTCGTGTTTGAAATTTTGGTCAAATTCCTTGATGTTACAATTATACCCTTAAATAATATGCTCCAAATTTTGTTAACCTTTGATATGTTGTTCTTTAGTTTTCGACCAAATGCTTTACAAAATGCAATAAAACGTTTTCTTGCAATCTTTTTACGGTACGCGAGTGTCTTGATCCGTCTGTACCTTCATATTTGGTTTGGATAGACAATATGACGATTGCCATGGTAACAGTTCACGTGACTATCAAACACTTAACTTTCAAGGAATGATAACTTAGCATGATCAATCAATGTCGCCCAAAATGTTATATATTCTCTGTCTCAATCACAAAAGATATTAAAACCATGTTAACTGTTTTAAATAGTCGTGTATAAGAGTGTTTCCTTCTTTTCTGAATTTTTGCGCATTTACAAGTACTAACTTATTTACAATTATTGAAAATTTTCGCATTGTCTTTATATTCGTATAATATGTAACTCCTTTATAATAATATATTTATTTGGAATATTTATATCGTTAAAGAGTTAAGTTTTAAGAACAAGTTTAGATGAACTTACTCCAAATAAAGAGAGTTTCCAATTTTAGCTTCAATTTCAATAGATTGATACATTAGGGTGGTCCTTATTTTTAAAGTTTTGAAACCTCACCCGGGAATGATTACAATCTGGCCCATTAACTATAAAAATAATTTGGGTAAAATATGGTTAATTTTTAGTAACATTTAGAGGTAGCTACCAAGACCTGCAAAATCGAAGTATGTCACAATGCTTAACATATGAACAATCCTGCACAAATTGTTGAAATGTTATAAACCCTTAATTAGATAATATTTTAAAATTTTACAACATATGGTAGGTGTTTTAGAATAATAATATATATATCGTCTTTGACACAATTAATAGAAAAGATAAGTCTTAACTTAAATATCGATAATATTGTTATTACTAAGAAGATGCCCTGTTACTTTTCAGAGCATAAAAATGCAATTGTATGTGATTTTCCAATCTTTATTTTGATTCTTAACGAATGGTATCTACGATTCATACTGCAAATCTTTGAGTAGTTGACTGACGCATACTTGGAGTTCTAATTATTTCAAATATACATAATGCTTATTTATTACTTTATCGTAATCTACCATAACTACTTATTGTAATGTGTAAACTAAGGCAAAAGCAGAATTAGTTCTAGGTTTTCTTTTATGGAAAGACACAATGGCTACTGTCAGGACTGCAACTTGTAAAACGATGAACATATGTATATTCACAGAAAAAGCAAGTGAAATAGTTGGAAATAAGATATATTTGAAGGGAAAGGAAATGGTATGTTTCTGTTAACTTGCAAAAATAAAACTGTTTGAAAAGCTGTCTCTGCCGTAGCTACCATCGGGATTTGGGATAAAGAACGGGTTTCTGTAGCAAACTGCGGCGTCAGACCAGTGTCTCCAAGGTTCTGGCTCTAATCCCGGCTGAGGCATCGATGATTGTTGAGTTTAGGAACTTAACACCTAGTGACACGCAGACCGATCGTAGTCATTAGTTATTAAAATGTCCAGAATACAAAGTTTACTAAAGTCTACTTGTCCTCGGGAACACGTAATTATAGCTTTTGAAAATATCTTCGATTGCTGGCAGAAGCTGAAGGAAAATGGAAAAGCGAGTGATTTTTTTCCCTATCAAGCTAGCACCTATGAAAATATACTAGGATTATACTGTACTAACTAGCTTTTCGATTTGAACTGTATTTTGTTTATGGTCTTTACGCATCTGAGGCTCAGACCGAGATAGAGGATTGAAAGGATGCGTGAAGCTGTCGGCCAATGCCTAAGTTTAGTGTACCATCCTGGGATTTGTCTGATATGACTGTGGTAAAACCTCAGTCAGAATTGAACCAACGAACCCCCGAATGATAAGATACCGCTCTACTACTGCGGCACGACCGCTCGGTACTTGATTTTCGATAATAATAGATAAATTTAAAAGTGGATCTCTAGGCTTCTTATGTGAACTACATTGCTACAGAAAAGTGTATCAGATTCATGAAATATATTAACAACAAGGAAACACGTAAAGTTGCCTTGATCAAGAAATATAATAATGCACACCAAGGTTAAACAGTAAAACCAACTTTTTCTCCAGATTCTCATTGATCAATGAAAGAGATATCCAGACTTAAGGACTTGCCTATAGCAAGTAATGTTCTACTGTGTGTCTATTGTTATATTCTTTTTGTGATATTGTAGAACGGAATTCACCAACTGTAAATTGGAGTTGCTATTTGCGATATAACTCGCTTAAAATAAAGGGAGCTCAATATTTCAGACTTTGGTAGCGATTTATAAATTTCGTCTAAAGTTAACAAAATTTTGGGAATATTACTTTCCTCATTATTAGAACAAGTTAGGCAGGTGTCCCATTGCAAAATGCCACTTTTGTTTTTAACCCTGATAATAAGGATCATCCTATTGATACATATTTCACAACTTTCAAGAAAAAAAGAAACGTGCTTTAAAACCTTCAATGTCCTGTATTTTCCAAATCAATACAGAATTTCTACAGACGATAGTTTTGTAAATTATTCTATGCAATTCTCTTCGGTTGCTTCCGTTATATTAGTGATTATTTTGGTTTATATTTCGTCTGTCTCCTGTTCCCTCTACCACGAACCTTTACGTACTTTTCCCTCCTTTTTCATATCCCTCTTCTGAAAACAACAGAATGTAAATTACAACCAGAACCAATTGACAAGGTATTTCCATCGGAACGAAACACCACCTTCCTTTGTTTAGATCTTGCCTGCAAGCAAGAAGCGAGGCATGCGGGATTGATTTTGAATGTTCTCTTTCTAGCTACCATCCCTTGTCTCTCTTTCTCTTTCTCTCTAGCTTCGTCTCGCTATTCCGTGTTGGAAGGGATGAAAAGTTAAATAAAAAGGACGAAGGCACATGCTGAAAGCGTATCGAATATCAATAACCATACAGCTACCGACAGAGTACTGATATATATATATATATATATATATATATATATATAAAATCTACTCCGTTATAGTGGAAAATATATAAAGCGTGAATAATACTTCCGTGCAAAACTGCGTATCAAAAAATTGACAGGTTTTGGAAAAGCGAAGAAAGGAAATTTCTATTACTGAAATGATTTTTCGGTACATTAAGTAAATTGAAATCTGCTTTCACTCACTATATACCATTATATGCTAACATTTAGAAGCAGTTTCAAGAATAATATTAGTGGAATAGTAGCAAAAATATACAAAAGACTAACATTGACTCCCCTTTTATTTTCTTCCGGAACAAGGTAACTGTCTTAAAGTTATGAACCAATTTATTTTATTTTTAGTGTTACAGGGTGTTCAATCACTTATGTGAAGTAACAATAGTTGATCATTTTCTAGACGATACATTTACCAATTCTTTATAAGCTTTAGTAGTAGTAAAGGCACTAACTCACAACGCAGTATATCGAATTTCAATTATTAAAACCTTCATTTTAAGGATACATCATAAAGCGTCAGTTTGAGTGTTTAGTGAGAGTCTATACGTTCATCTTTGGAGAAATTCTGTTTTTATCAAAACCTTGAAAATAAATTTCAAAGAATGTACTATTTGGAAGCATGGAAAAGAACACCATATATACCCAAAACGGCCTATGAAGAAGTCTCTTAGATTCTATACTCCTCTACATGTGTGAATATATTATGTGCTTTGCAAGTAACATTGAAGTACATACTCTTACAGGGAATACCTTTCCTTTACCTTTACGTTACTCTTCTAATACTATACTGTTAGGATGAAGATAAACGAAGGGTTTTAATGTAATATGAAACTAAACATATGTAACTAATTATGTATCGAAAAGTCACCAAATATTTGTGAAGTATTTGAGAAATTACCAACTCATTCAACAAGGTTGATAAAATTAATGAAATTAATTGGACTTATCCATCAAAATTTATTTCATCCAATTTAGAAATTGAAGTTCCGAAAGAAACACTATCGGAAATAAATATACTGGGATCTGAATAGCCACTAAATGTCTACCTCTCTAGTCAAAAAATAATTATATGGCGGCATCATAAAATATTACAACACACCAATCATATCCGGATAATGTACCCGCCTTACTTTAAAACGTGAATAGCTAGCCGTAGCCTGAGTGACACTTGCTAAATTGAATGAAGTCCGTCAAGGCAATAAGATGCACTAGTTCAGACTGAAACAGAGCGCGGATTGCTACAGATTGCGAGGTTATGAATCGACATGTCTGACATGCCAATGACATGCTTTAACATGTGTTCGATGGGATTTATATCTGTCGATTTCGACAGCCAAGCAAAAGTCACTCTGGTCTTCGTTGAATCAATCATGAGTCGCCGTAGTCACGACACGAGGCGTTACTCTGCTAATAGACATCTCTATCGAACAATGTCAACATGTACGAATGCACTTGTACGTACCAATCTACACAGGTAGCTTGTTGACGTAAGGAGATAACAGAGGTCACCAGACCTTCACCTTCATACCAGAAAAGGAACACTGTCAATGCAGTTTACTTTCAACCGACAACAAACGTGTTTGAGAGTTGGATCTTACTTGATTCACACATGATGATTCACGTCGTCATGATCCACACATGATTCACTGTGGATCATGGACTAGAAACTTCAATTCTCAGAAAGGATAGTGCGAATTTGAGACGTTGTTAATAATGGATCATGGCTAATAATAAACTTATTTGCTCGTCCACCAACTTCTTTTACGAGGGCCCTTGTGCAATACACAAAATCAGAAAAACAAACATTCTTTTTTCTATAAGAAAGTGTTTTCATAAACAATTATTGAATCCACAAGGGTGGTTTTTAACGAACTATTTACACTTTACATGGAAAATGAAATCATTTGAGATCATCCGCATTTTACGGTTGTATGTTATTCTTTAAGTTGAAAGATCGATTTCTCATAGCTTCAGAGTGGTTCACAATGCAGCACGGGTACCAGTAAAGTTTGTTATCTTACATATTATGTTACCCAGAAGATTATCTAAAGACGAAACCCTACTGTGAAGTCAATGATTTTTACTTAAAATTGACAACAGAAGACCTGGTGCCTTTTCTCATGACAACGATGCGCAGACTACACCAGGAGAAAGATATATACGATAAACATTCTTGATGTTGTTCTGAAGCACCGAACGGGGCGATAAAGACCTGTCCGAAGGCGATATCTGGCAGTTGCCTAGCTAGGATAAGGTGTTATGGCGTTGTATCACTGGCAGCGCGACCGGGGTTTAGTTCCCACCGAGGTCATGTTTTATCTTTTCTTTCCTTCATAAGAACATTACTTGCTTACTCACTACTTGGGAATAAATTCCACCTTTTCTTGTGTCTGGATTTTATAGTGTACTTTCCTTTTCAAAATATAAAAACTTCATCTCAAATGAGTGAACATTTGCCATGGACTAGGATTGGAAATTCGTATAGAAAGCTAACATTCCCATAAAAAAGAGTTACAATAATCACACCTTTTCTGAACGAAAATTTGGACTATTTCTTCTACAACACCCCCTAAAAAAAGATTTGTCCCTCTTTCCGTTCTCATAAGATTTAAATATTCCGCATAATTCAAGCGGAAATCCATTCCTCCAAAATTTGGGTGAACAGAGCTTCCGCTTTTGTATCTTTCCATACACATACATGTGTCTAAAAGTTTCACTAAAGGCATTAATTACTTGACTGTTGTACGATGAGCGTCGTCTATTTTCGAAACGGAATGAAGGCTCACCATTCTGAGTTTTGATGCTGTTGAACGTGTCAGTGGCCCCTTGTCATAGGCACTCACTGTACCAGATCGAGTTCAATCTATAAACTCCTGTGTATTAAAGATGATGGAAACCCTTGCACACTAGGCATGCCTTTTTTCACATTCATCAAATTGAGTTCTCTCCTTATTTTTTCGTGTCTAGCACTGATGCATATGTTACGTTTAACGTCAACCTATATTTCGAGATGAGAAGGTGTATGCATGACGTAGATATCTCATTTGGTGATCTGTATGTTGATGAAGCCGAATTAGGGTTAGATCACATTACGTGTTGCGAGGAAGCCAGAAACGTTTACTGAATGAATACATAAATGGTTTTTATTTAATTAATTTTAGTTGTTTTTCAGTGATGAACTACGCCAACTGGTTTGACTATTTGTAACATATATTTTGCATTGTTCGAGGACATTAAAGGGGGAGAAAAGTTTCCTTAGTTTGTATGTACGCACCAAACGTATGTACGCTATGTACTAAAATGTTGAAAAATTAGGGGAAAGTTTGTGTCGGGCAAACTTCATTTTTCGATGTTCGTTCCTTCCAATTGCAAGGCATTAACGCCAATAGAAACAGTATTAGCTATTTTAGTCTCTGTTGATTCATTTCTCTTTGGAAACTTATTTTATTCTGTGCTGTTTCGTTCTTTTCTAAGATTTAGACAGAGTAAGTGAAGAACATGTTTTGTAAACACGTGAAGGTTTGGGCAGTTTTACGTATTTACTACGTAACTGGCACAAACCTCTCTTCTGTGTACCCAACCCTGAATGGGATAACATTTAAAGGGTTTCATCGAGCAGCCATAGCTCAGTTTGTAGAGCGTTGATTTTTTATCAATCAGAATGTCGTGGGAACGATCCCAGAGGCCGCTCATTCTAACAAGGAACACTTATGTATATGTAACAGTTTATAAAATAAAAAGCGTTTTCCGTACTCTGTATTGGATTTACTTGCTCTCTACGTTCCGTCTTTCTCGGATTTCTCTGTTGTTATTTGTTGACGGCAGCACCTATAAGGTTTGCTTTGAAGGTTTACCTAAACGCTGTATCTACATACGAATTTTCAACAAAATCGGGCTCTGTCACCTGGCGAGTGTTTATTGTAAGTTTTTTTCATTGGTTTCTCTCAGTTGTACTAGGAAAATGCTGGGATAATATCCTCTAAATAGGTCTTGGCCGACGGCCTTCTAATATCCTCTCACTTGCTCTATCCCGGCCTGAGTCAGAGTTGCCTAAAAGTTACATACAAATTCAATTCAATGTAAAGATATTTCCTGAAATCTGCTTACTCAAGTAAAGAGTTTCTAACAAACATTTTCAGTTTACAAACACGTCTCAAAGAGACGAGTATATTAAAAAAATATTTGATCAACAGATAATGATGTTTCTTAGTGAAACATTAAAGTTAATTATTTTAGGTTTTCTCTCTGAATTGGCTTCAATATTGCCATTTGCGAAGACTCAAGAAAATGAATCGTATATATTTAAAAGGGCATCAGTCCAGTAGCAGACGCTTTGGAAAAATTGAGAGAAATGTTATAAAATGGAAAATAGTTAAGTGAGATTAACTCTATGCAAGTTTTGAGGTTCGATGGTTGAAAAATAATTCCGAGTCATTAGATATCATCTCTATGTGAATATATTGTTTATCAGTAAACGTTAAGTAATAATATCGTTTTAGAAACAAATGAAGAAAAAGTACACAAACTACATTTATTTCCTTATATTTGTCATTTATATTCTGTTATTTGCATTCATCTGTATTATGTTTCTAAACTAACACAATATTTATTCCGTACATTATCAATTAGACTCTTTTAAGCTTTATAACACTGGTTTATGAGTGAAACAAAAACCATGAACTGACAGCGTGTTTAGTCATTATCTTGCTCTTCGTTGTTCAAAGTTTACTTTAAAATATTATTATATTGTTCTAAGTACTCGTCAAACTCACAGTGATTTAGCACATGGAATCCCAAATCCTTAATTTTATGTCACTTGATGGAATCTTTTCCTGATAGATAAGCTCGTATCTTTTGATCTTTATTATTTTACTTTTCGTTTATTAATTACATATAAGACACGAGAACACACCGGGACGGGCGTAAGCCATAGTGCTGTTACCGACCATAAAATGCATTTTATCTTAACGAGAATACACTTAATAAATAAACATAGTCTATACACATACCATTTATCCCTCTCCTTATATATGCACTTAGCTCTGATATGATGTTGCTTTTTTCAGGATTATCTGACTTGACGATATTAAAAATATAAAATTCCTAATGTGTGATACATAACAAAGACATGAGATGCACAACGTTTTTGTTACTACTTATGTATAGTATAATTAAAGTTGTAAGACATCAAGGACATATAACATTATTCAGTTTAAAAATATTATGGCTTACGCAGTAGAGAACATATGAAATATGAGATACAAGCATGTGCATACATATACAATACATACACGTACATACTGTATATACATATACACACGCACACACATACACATAATATATGATATATAATACTTGAATCTTAACACTGGGAAGATATTACTCATCTGAACACAGCTAAATTGACAAATAAAATACCTAAAGTTCATTTTGAAAATAAAGGACTAATATTGTACGTAGTTAATTAATAAGAACATGAAAGTTGCATTGAATGAGAAAATGCATAATTTCAATAAACAAGATATAAGGCATATAAATAATAATGGTAAATGCACAAAAGTATAGAAATTACTAGAAAAGTTGTTAGGTTTAGAGCATACATATTATTGAATTACTCTGAGTTTAATGTTATATGTAATGAACTTCAAAGAATTTATACTAAATACCACATTTGTAAATACTTATGATAAATACACGTACTTTATAGCATTGTTGAAGTGTCATGTTGGTTAGTATAAGGAGGCATGTAATGAAGATTATGCAAAATGTCAGCTATACAGACATTAGATATAATGCATCAATAACACAACTCACATAACACATCAACATAATGCATATATTTAAGATTTCCTGGATTAATTAGACACACAATAAACATTACTTCAATGCCGGCAAGTACTTGCAGTATATAAACATCATTAATAACGATTTTGTATATTTTTGTTTACGTTTGTGTGCAGCTGGTTTTTGTTTGATGCGCCGTACCGGGACACTTCATTGCTGGCTAATCTTGTCCCCGATAGTCTTGTCATTTTCCTAACTGTATTCCCCTGGGGATTGGGGTGGCATCCAGCGGGGCTCCTTTATTTCCTGGATCATAACTACGAATTTCTTGACTTTGTTCCCTCGGACATCCAGCATCCCCGCAATGTCCACGTTGTCAATACTCTTGGAGTTGGCAACTGGGACACTTATGTGGGGGAGTCCTCGAGTAGACTAAGATATTATAGTTTGATGTATGTACTGTTCTGTCAGATGGTGAGATCGTAACTCTACACGGAACAATTCACAATACGATACACAAAACAGAAAACAGTTCACCACACGACACGATGCCGGACTCCTCAAATACATGTAAATCAGTTCCCTATATTGTTTGTTTTCCTCAGCTGATTTCCTCGTTTCTATTGTTTACATATTCCTTCAAACAAAAACAGAAAAAATTGATCTTAGTTTTTCGAATATTATTCTTCTCACGTTATATCCCTGATGTTTTCATTCGCTATTCCCTCCCGAAGCTCCCCAAGCTGAGGATACCTGGGACTTTCAAGGACTGTTCTGGGATTTCCTCGATTCCACACTGGCACATTGGAGTGACAACTATATTCATTTCATAGTTTGCTTCCGTATGGTCCATGTCCGGTCAAAAAGTGAACATCCATGCAGTCTTTCCATTCCAGTATTTCATTTACTACTTGTGTTAATTGATACAACATTTTAGATATTTCTTATGACCTAGCTGTTCGGAGTTCTGTGCCCTACTTTGCGATGTTTCCAAACGGCTTCCTCTCACGTGCATTTGTTGTGTGGCCAGGTTCCATCTTTTAGGGCAAAGGCATAAAGAGAAGTTCGATCTGGAAGGAATACGTAGAAAGTCTTGCGCTGACGCCTAAAACGTTATACAACCCAGATTTCAGCAGACTGAGGTGGGCTGCATATAGTTCTGGAATTCGGCCAAAGTGTCTTTAATCGATTTTATAATCTACACACACATAGAAGCAAAATATTTAAAGCCTTACCGGTATTAATTTCGACTGAGAGAGTTCACTAGTTGATCAGTAAAGTGTTGTAATTCACTGCTCCTCTCAAATGTTCTTTATATCGCAAACACTATAAAAGTGCCAGTTAGCATATCTCATGTATTTAAATTTACGAGCTCTGATAAGTAGAGCTAATGAGACAGATGTAAGCCATAATATTGTTACCGCCCACATAATTAATTTTATCTTATATCTTACAAGTAGGGCTACATTCAGAAGACAAAATATCTAGGTCACGATTTTTTAGGATTTTATAAACATAACTTAAAGCTCCACAAACGTTTTAGGAGTTTAGCCCATTTTAGAATTTTTTCTCACCATACATGCATTAAACTGAAAACTTTGCATTAAAATCACATAAGTAGCTAATAAATTTCAACTGCAAACGCATTTCTCATGATATGCTAACGATTTTCTGAATGTAAAGTAATGAATAAAGTTTTTTTTAAAAAATATCAATGTTCATAAAGTTCCTATTTTCTCAATATTCAATTAAAGAACCATACAAAACAAAAGATTGGGGTAACACTCACAAATAACATCCTCTCTATAGTAAATATGAAATGCACTACCTTTACACTAACTCTTATACTGTAATCTGTTGAGTCACAGCAAAAATTAAATTTCCTTTTAGCGCCGCGTTAATTGTTAGTCTGTTAAAATTAATAGTTTTACTTTCGCCACGCAATTACCAGCTTTGCCGTTCATGGCTACCATAATAAATTTTGCAAGACACATGCAACGGAAAGAAATAAGGCATTGAATTATATTTTATTTAAGGCCTGTAGGTAACTTTGACTCAGACGTAATGAAAACAAGAAAACCAGCAGAGTGAAAGAAAGTTGAAAACAAATGCACATCCATGGACTTTTTTCCTATTAACAGTAGGAGTTGATGTATTAATATTAACTTTTTTTCTAAAATGTTAAACTTAGCCTCTTTTAGTTTCTTAACTCTTTTCAGCCGTTTTAAGGACCTGTAGGGTTCACTCATTTGATTAAGAAACGACTGAAAAGAAAACATATTACAATAGTAATAGTAGCAAGTAATTCACTATTTACTCATGATAGTAGATTACTCTACATGATATATTACATTGCTACGAGTTACGATATCACAACACACAGGATGCGCGAACATACAGAATGAACTGTTCAAGTAAAACCATACGGAGCTGTTCGTAATCAGTATAACTGTGACAGGCATTTTATCTACCAATATCCATAATGCCTCGAATGTGACAACAATGTTCATATGGACAGTTAACTCAATAGGCCTTTAAGAGGGTGAATTACTTTTAAGTGAGATCGCGGCAAGGATCCGTAAATCAAGTCAGTGTTGTCAGGAATGGTCTTTAGAAGACACTGCAACCTAAAAATCCAGGATCCGTACGATCACGGTCCACTACTCCGAAAATGAAGACCGGCATATTAAAGGATGGCTGTAATGAATACAAGAGCGCCTTCAGCTATAATTCGGGCGATTAACGTGGAACCCGTCGTGACAACACGAAGTGTTTTGAAGCACATTGGCGAGTTTAACCCAAGCTAGGCGTCCTGTGATTCGTTTCTAGCATACTTCTGCTCAGAATTAAATTGTATTCAGTAATGCACATTAGAATACATTGGAGGGCAGAATGAACTCTGACTGTTCATAGACAAGAACCGTTTCTGGCTCGGTGCTAGTGACGGACTTACACGGATCAGAACGATCCTAAACGTCTGATAATAAGGACCTTGAGTCACTCACGAACCGGACAGATAAAATATTATCCTAGCTTATGTATCTGTTTGTTTCCCCTGCACTATTAAAAGTTTTGGGAAAATGGATTGATATATCCAGTAATGATTCACAAAAAAACGTCGCTATTTGCAGTTATTGTTAGTGGTTCAGGAAAAGCATCAAGAATTTTTTATTACGTTATTGCAAGTTCTTAATATTGAGTGCCTGTGTGGTTTGTGCCCACGCACAGAAAGACACAACTGTTTCTTATCGTAATCAAATGCCAATCAAATGTTTGTTTTCACCATCTTGATTACTTATTTTCTCACCAATAGGAAATATTCGCAATGAATGAGGATTCTGATCTTACTAACAAATCGAAAAGTGATTGAAGCGTATTGTAAGTATAGTGACTAACTCAGTTTTCTTTTGAGTTCGGACAAGGAATTTCTGACCCTGTACACTACTTTCTTCTCGTTTCACTTATGACTGACAGCTTGGTCCAAGTCGGTAACACGGCTGGGCACCTAATTGAATGACCCGTATGAAAGTCCCACTTGACTTTTTTTCTTTTATTCCCAATTTCATTGAAAATTGAATTGTATCTAGTTTTCTTTATCAATCAAGTTACTGGAAATTTCCGGACATTTAGATTGTCTGGATTTTTACAGCAATATTTCTAAAATCTTTTTACAATGTGTAGTACATTTCGCTAATTTTATTTATATTGATTATGCATTTCCTTGGTAAGTTAATCTGTCTCAGCCATTTTTCTTATTTCATTATATAGTTACTTATAAATCATATTGAATGTATACAATTTATTTTTTATTATATTAAATTATGTTCCTTTCATTTTGTAAGTTCTTATTATAGAATTAAAAGATTTTTTTCCAGTCGGGATCCTTTGATGAATCTCATATCTTTATTTTATTCACTACCGTGCTATGCCAAAAATACTACAAACTCGTACATTAATACGGCAGTGTATATTCCTGGTGGGAAAAAAAATAGAAGGAGGCTGTGTTAAATACAGGGTGTGACATAAAACCTGGCATTTTTGAACACAGCGATATTTGTACTCCGTTTTATTATTTTAAATATTCAAACACATACACTGCATCGTTACATATTGCCATTTATAAAATATGCACAAGGATGTTCATGTTTAGAAAATGGCGTCCGGCAAGTGACCATAAATTCAGTGTTGACACTCGAACAATCTGCGACAGAAATCCCTCCATGGCACGTTCCAACATCTGAATAGGAATGTTTCTGATTTCAATACGGATATTGTTTTTCAGCTTCGGTATTATCCTCAAAGGGCAAGAAATGTTACCATTCCTTGAAGTGATGCGGTTTTCAAAAAGTTGGCGCAGGGCTTCTCAATGTATCAACCTTCGGAAAGAGTTCTTCCGCTCATGACCCTTCACGTATATTTCAGTTGTATAATTTTAATTGCTTCTTTTATATTGCATAAAAGCAATTGTCAGTTTGAATACATCTTACTTTAATCCATCTAACATAATTGCAATAAGTGTCCAAACGTTGTCACGTAGAATGTTTTTATATTATATTGTTAAAGTAAAGTATGACATCACTGTCGTTTGTGAACCACATGACTAAAATTCTAATTTCAGTATCTTATTAAAGTTGAGAGAGAGAGAGAGAGAGAGAGAGATAGAGAGAGAGAGAGATAGATAGAGAGAGAGAGAAAGTTTAAAAAATCTTGAGTAAATTGAGAATGCAATATAGAAAGGACCATACCATATACGAGCGTGAGTACGTATAACTTACTTATTAGCATAATTTTCATTTCTTACGTAACAGATCTTCCTAAATTCAAAATAAAATGTGCTATTCCGTTACGGCTGAGAGCTAAACTATGTAACACTGTCTCTAATCGGCGAGCGAAATAATTCTTAATGAAGCTCCGGAGATACTGAAGTGGCAAACAGTGTTTTCAACTTTTAATGATGCGCAAAGGAGAATGGAGAAAAAGACAAAACGCAGAATTGCAAACAAGTGCACCCAGGTTATTTACTGATAAGTTTCCAAGTTTCCATATTGGACAAAACATTGAGTATATTAAATTTTATAAACAAATTCTAGTTGTCTCGAAATTATGCTAGAGATACAGTCGGTGTATTACAAATTGACTTAATGCATATTTCCTAATCGAAACATAAATTAACTATACAAAAATTGAATTTGAGTTTGAATTTTATTTATGGCCTTTAGGCATCTAATTATACAAGATAATATTTTTGGTTAGCATTTTTTAGCTGCAAAGAATTTTGAACTGCACATGTAATCTCGTGATTTTCAGTAGGATACTGCTTTTGCATTGGATTTGAAGTTAGAACAACTTCGCGAATAGACTCCTTAACTGCTGGAATGTGTATAACTGGGCTATCCCTTTTTTTTAATGATGGGAAGGAGATTGATGGTTTGGTAAATGAAAGAAATCTTGAGATCTATGCTTCTGTTTTAAGGAAGGTTGAAAGCTATAAATTCAAATTTAAAGCAGCAGTAATAAGTCAAATTTCATATATTACTGAAAACCAATCAGGCATACAACCTACTATAAAGTACTAGGAATCACGTACATCAGTCAAGTAGAAAGATAACATATTTTCTAATAGATGCTACGGTCATAAACGTTTCAACGGAATATTTTATTATTTTTGAAACTTAAAATAAAAGTTATTATTAGTATTTGAAAGTTTTAAAAGATACTGTTATAGCTGATTTTCACATATATTTCTGTGTGCATGGTATTGCTGGAATAGCGATATCGTTCATTCTTTATTTGAGTGAACGTAACCTGTAGTCACAATTGAATTTTAGTGACACATCTGCCATTGTAAAAATTTCTAAAATAACCAATTCAATTGAGAGTCATATCTAATATAATTTTCAATTTATGTCATGCGGAGACTAAACGCAGTACAATATCAGTTGGAAATCAAATGAAGAACTATTTAGGCATGAATCCTCAGAGTCATGAAAATGGACACGCTAAAGACGTTACGACAATTACTGAAAATGTGTGCGTAATGAGAGCAAAGAGTAATTTATAATAGTCATGACTGCCTGTTCTCTCACGGATACAAACTTTCATAGATGGACAGGAATAAATATTTCTAGAGTCTTCATTGTATAAGGTGTAGAAAGTTACACTATGACCCACCGGGTGTTAGGAAATGCAATTTTGTGTTATCCTACTTAAGCTACTTAAATGTTACTAAGAAATTAGAGGGTCAAATATAACAAAGTATGGAAATATTTACTTTCTCAACAAATCACATTTTATACAGAAGCTTTCCTTATATACCCATAGATTTCATTCACCCCATACTTTGTTTTCATTTCGTGGCGTTAATCTTGGAGTCAAGCTTGTAGTTCTTGTACACTGATGTCATATATTTCTACAATTGAAATAAGATCATAAAGGTCGATGTATTTGATGTACAAGCACTGATGACGGAAACATACTGAATAGAAAGCATAAAGACATATTATGATGTATACATGTAAGTTGCGTGAATTCAGAAATATGTATTACTAGAGAAAGTATACACACAAGACAAAATTCAAGTGGGAATATGTAAAAACATACGCACAAGTCGTTAAACTACCTGATAGACATAAACGCCCTAAGGGCAGGTTTCAGCACATAAATATGTATTATTGTTAGCATCAGAAGTGCAGGTAAAGCTAATACTAAAATTTCGAACGCGGTCTGTTGAAAATATAGCTGACAACATTAGCTGGTTTACATAGATATTCCACTTTCGTGCATTTCCAACCAGAAGGACGTAAAGCTTTGTTAGCAATTTAAGAAAGTAAAGTTATTCTAAAACTTTGAAACTTTGCAACATTCTCTCAATACCACCTGAC
>JAGDQP010037189.1:4734-15092 GCA_022664845.1 Lepisma saccharinum | reverse complement strand
CACGGAGCTGTCGTGCTCATCAAATCAGTTCTTTCCATGCACTACATGTTTTGAAAATTTTGCATTAATCCGATGTCTCCTTGGTATTGAATTTTTAATGGCGAACAGTGTAAACTCTCGATCTTTTTTGTATACATTCCTTAGACTTCCGGAGCACACGTTGCGGATCCTTCAAAGGAAGGTTACTTTCCACTATGCGTTGATTTCTGTCTGCTAGTTGCGTATTCAAAGAAGGTACCTTGGCATCTAAATTAAAAATTTCCGAACACTTCTAATTCTGACTCCCTTCTAATGAAAATTCCAATATCTATGCAAATTTAGTATTTCTAAGTTTATACATACATACGCACGTATATTGGATATAATATAATTCGACTGACATTCAACTTCATTTTTGTTATATTAAGATATAATTTACCGGGGAGACATTTCAAATTGTTTTATCTTCTACATCGTACTAAGTATTATGTATGCGAGTCAAGCTTTTGTTTATGCTGGTGATGATGGGTACTCCGTCCGGACACAGGTTTTGACCCGAAGATCCTGGGCAGATACTTTCATTGCCTTCCATATGATGATGATGATCTTACAGATATGATATTGACTTAAATATGTATTAGCAATATACGTAACTCTGAATAAGGCGATGTTTTATAAGATGAATCGTGAGATCAAATATCGTATTTACCTTCTTAAGAATAATATTTCTGGAATTCCCATAGCTTTACGCTGTGAAAAGATTCTAGCACAATCAATACCTTACCTTTAAAAATGCAATTTGGTTTCAATTCGTGCTAGTTTCACACACAAGAAAAGGAAATAAATTAATGTACCAACTTGTAGAAATATAAAAATGTGGCTGATTATGGTTGCAATCTCTTCTAAAGAGAAATGTGATTTTCAACTTCAAAAACAAACCTTTTATTTAAAATGATATTCACCACAACGAATGAAACATGTTTTTTACAGAAACCATTTAATCAATAATTAAAATGTACCTTTCAAGCAGGCTGCAATTCAAAGTGTAAAAAGAAACTACATAGATTGCATGACAGAAAAACGAAATGGGTATTCAAATGAAGCTGCCAGTCAGCATAACATATCGTCATGTTTATTTCATTAGGTGTTAGCTTTTCACGTGCTAGGAGACAAAGTAAACAAGATTTTCTCTCTCAACAAGGAAGATGGAATTTTCGTAATAACATGCTATGGTTTTCTACAACATATTTTAATATCTCGAGGTTTGCATTTTAACTTAATGATTTAAATTTCTTTACCCAAATATTTTAAAATTATCAGTTCTTTATGTATTTAAAACTAGCTGTAATAATAATATTGATTGAAAGAAGATTAAACAAAAAATGAGTAAATGAAATCCTCTGCCAAACCAATGTTCGAATAACTATTGAGTACTTTAGTGTTGACTTAAACACCCTTTTGGGGGCACTCCAGTCAAGTATTACCGCCAAGTTGAAGGATATGAAGAATTTCTTACCCATTTCTTAGCAATGGATGTATATTTCATCATCGTATCAGAAAGAATCCCCATTTTCAGCTGTGACTTGTTTGGAGTAGCATATATTTCGACTTCGTTTCCGTGACTTCCGCTCCCAAACACGCACATGTACTGTTAACAATCAAAATAGGGCCGGATTTAAGGCAAGGCGAGCGATGATCTCGCATAGTGCGCGGAACTGAAAGTGGAAATAAAATATCTGAAGAAAGCTCTTTTCCTTTGCTTGTTTGTAATTATTCCTCCCTTAAAATCTAACTTTACTTTTCGAAAACGAAACAAGTCGTAAAAACTTAAAACATGAGAAGCAACCAATTAGATTTCTGATCAACTAAGAAGAAGACAATTGAGGTTGATTTTCTGCCATAGGGATAGGGAAATTATAATCTGGTTCTATTTTATTTGTGAGGATTCGCAACCGCCAAAGTATGAACTTACAAGGAAACCTCACTTGGCGTCAACAAAGTCGGATAATGAGACTACACTTATTCGAGAGAACATCATAAATCAAGACGAATCCCGGAAAGTGCAAGATAATTATACAGGGTGATTTAAACGTCTGGCACCATAGGACAATTCTGTTAAGCAGCTGTGAAGAAAGGTTGAGAAAAATTCTTTATAAAAGTTTACATGGCGAATTCAATTACCGTATTTGGGGAATCAGTGGCGTGTAGGAAATACGTGTAACTTGAAAATTTTAAATAGAAACTGGGGTCAACTATTATTTAGATGTAAACATTATTTAATTCAAAACAATTTTCGTAGGAAAATATTGCAATCATTGCAGTCGTTTGGAAGATGCAGTTGATTCAAAAGTTCTATATTAAAAACAGAGATTTCCCATGATGCCGCCGTGCGGAACTTTTGAATTAACTATAGCTCCCAAGCGGCTGTGATGATCATAATGTTCCTACGAAAATTGTTTAGAATTAAGTAATGTATCCATCTAAATAATAGTTGACCCAAGCTTCCATGTCAAATTTTCAAACTGACCCCCTTACATGTATTTCCTACACACCACTGATTTCCCAAATAAAATTGATCAATTCACCATATGAACTTTTATCATTTAAATTTTTGTTTCAGTGTTCTACACCCAGTAGTTTTTTAATTGCAGCCTATGGACAACGTTGGTGACGTAATACTGCTTCTGGAACACTGAAGAGTTGTAGTTTCCAAACTGTACAACGAAAAATGTTTCGTCTAACAGTTGTTTTGTTTTTAATGATAATTCCAAAAATGTAAAATGTCACCCCAGTTTCCATTTGAAATTTTCAAGTTGCCCCCCGATTACATGTATTTCCGATACGTCACTGATTTCCCAAATATGATAGTTGAATTCGCCATGTAATCTTTTATCAAGATTTTTTTTTTAACTTTCCTCTACCTCTGCATAACGGAATTGTCCTATGGTTCCAGACTTTTGAATCGCCTTGTATAATTAATTACCTTGGATTTCCCGGGTTCAGACATTTGGGATTCTTCTTTATTTATGATGTTCTTTCGAATAAGTCTAGTGCCATTATCCGACTTTGTTGACACCAAGTATTCCTTGTAAGTAGAATTCTTCTTCAGTTCTGCCTTGCTCAAATAAATGAAAGAAATTACTGATTTCAGATCATAGTGCAATCCAAAGAAGATATCAAGAGTAACTCCAGAAGGTCCTCATAAATTTATTCGGTTCCGATAAGGATTGAGTTTACTAACTGAAATACTCTACGTTAATTTTTATTAATGTATACTCTTTGATCAGACCTCGAAAACTTCAATTGAATCACAAGTGCTCAATTCCAACATGCATTGTTTGTAATAACCAGAAAATGAAATTAGAAAATCCAAGACGAGGCTATGCTAGTTGAATAAAGTTTGCACAGTAGGTGTTACTTTGATACATGTTACTGTACAAGGTCATAACTCACAGGATGGACATTAAGTACCATTTCAAAGTTCAATATCATCATTCTTAGTAACCACTGTGGTCACTGTCACACAGCATGAATATCGTGCTCGAAGTGTTGGATGGTTTTCCACGCCAGCTGCGTCTGGATAGTCGGATCGTCAATTGTCGTTTACTGGTTGTGGATGAGTTCAAAACTGGAGTTCAATCTTCTCCCACAAATGTTCTATTGGTGAAAAATCTTATAATCTTGTTGGGCAGGATAACACGTTCACGTCTTGAAGGGCATTTTGGGTTGCAGCTGCTGTGTGTGGACGAACCTAATTACCTAATCAATGTTGAAACATTCCACTCAAGCCGGCCGGTTGGCCGAGCGGTCTGCGGCGGAGGCCATCGGCTAGAAGGTCCCGGGTTCGAGTCCCGACAGGGGCATGGGTGTGGATTTTAACATCTAAAGGCGAATCGTGACGGGCCGAAGTCCAAAGTTACTAGACTGGCCCATATAAAAATAAAGTTTACCAAAGTTTTTCATGTTCCACTCAAGCACAACGAGTTTAATCAACAATCTGACGTAAATGTTCGACTTCATGGTTTCTAAATAACAATCCTATTATCAATGCAAGTCTCTCCCCAAACCATAATGCCTTAGGTCGGTCTGGTATGTTGACAACGAATGCAGCTTACTAACATACCTTCACCATGCGTCCTTCTATCCATGCACATCCATCACTGGAATCAGGGTAGAAACGACCCTCGTCAGTGAAGAACACATAGTCCCATTCTGTCCTCCAATTGACACTAGCGCAACACCTCTAAAGACGCATTTGACAGTGGACAGCAGTGAGCGGCAGACAAGCCACAGGCCGTCTCGGGCAGCGACCACTCTGCAATAGTCGGTTCAGAAGGATGCAAGATCTCACGGCAACTCGATTGCAGCTGTAAACGATTTCTGTTCCACTACGGCCATCTTGCAAATGGGCCAATCTTCTCTTGTACAAAAAGACTGCGAGCATCCGATCCCCGTTTTCTAGTAGCAGTGCGTTTCCGGGATTTAATGTATCAACCGTTGTACATAGTGGAGATGTCTTATTGAAAATGCAGAGAAGCTAAGACTAGCTCAGCTTCGTCAGCTTAGAGGTAAAGTAGGGCGATGCCACTTAAGAAGAATCCACCCTCTCCAAGACCTAGCACACGACCTCGTTCAAATTGATTAATTTCCTACAGATATGTCGTCGCTTTTGATATACTTTGCATACTCGTAGCTGTCAAACTAGTAAGGTGGCTATTCCATATAACAGTAAGAATTATAACCAAAACTACCAAAACGTATCTTGACGTATTTACCATCAACGCTATAAGGTTACGTTCTGTTAGATTAGGTTTGTTGCCAAATGTCTGGTAAAGCTAACGCTGAGCACAATAAGGTGTAAATAATTGAAGTAAGATGAATATTCTACTCTCACGAGAACCAGCATTATTAAATTTCGCAACAGTAAATCACTGAATATAGGCCTACTCACCTAATTCTGTAAATAAATACGAAGTGTAATCACCTCAGCGTAGAAGTATAATGGAGCATGTTTCCCCCAAAAGACACTGGTCTGACGTCTTATAGAATAGCGAGTACTCAAGACCGATTTTACTATTGCGACATGCTAGTCCCACACGTTACCACAGCGAATCACAGTGACACTAAAGTTTACGAACAATTGCACACGTGTCTACGAAAGAAGTTCATTCCACATGCACTGTGGCGCTGCGTGTGTATCCAGTGAGTTGTATTTTGTACCAATGTAATATATCATGTTGAATAATCTGCTGTCTCAGTCTGACTTACCTAGCGTAATTCTTTCTTGCTATTTGCATTTCATTTCCTGTCAGTGTAGAATGATTACCATCATAATCATATTTTAGTTTAATTCACTTGAATTGATGGGATTGCATAGGATTTACTATGGTTCCGTGGCCCTTCAGAGATCAATGAACCCTTGTAAAAAAAGACTCAAAATTACTTTACTGCAAAATAGCATGTTCAATTATTACGAAAAGTGTATTACACTTCTATCTCTAATTATAATGCGCAAATAGAATATCATCTCAGTGTTCGCCTTCAGAAACTAACCCCATTATCAGAATTACTAACCCCATTATTTGTACTCGTATCTTTCAGAATTCAGATTCATAGCAAATAAACCAAAGCAACGAACTGACATAATCCAGACATAACAATGCAGAGCCGGGTGAACTGGGCAACCATCCGAGGCGTCATTCTCTAGGGTGTGACGGAAAGTGAATATAAATGAGTTATTCTTCCCGCCCCCCTCTAATTCTCATGCGCACCCTCCAACTTAAAAATGTTTACGGTCAAAAATGGATAGAAACCGTACAAAACTCCACTTACACCCTCCCAATTTTGACTTTACATCTCCCAAAACTGAAAATTCTGACGGAATCTTTGATATAAATTATTGGGTGTGTTCCAGTTGGCACATAAAATAAACCAAAAAAGTAACATATATTAAATCATTAAACATGAAAAGAACAGTTTACTATCTCCAAGAATAGGACCTTTGATTCATAAAATTGTGTGCGGCAAAACACTAATTAAACATGAGTTAAATTAACGTTAACAATTACGTTTAATTTAGCACAGTTTATGTGGTTTAAGAATATTTTGGATCGGGAGAGGTAGCTCCTTTTCCTCAGTAAATAACTGCACATTTGAGTAAGAGAAAGAATCTCTGTTTTTTTTTCATCCGATAGGATTCTTGGTACGCTTATATATTTAAAAAATATTTATTTAATATATTGATTAAAAATATATATAATTTGAAACAAAATAGTATCATACACATAGCGGAAAAAGAAGGCTTGTCCGACCCTTCCAATTTATTTAGAATGGAAATTATTTTCTTTCCATTTTATAGAAATCATACAGATATCAAATATGTTTATTACCAAAATTATATTTAATTTCTTTTGTAGTGTGAAGTATGTAACTAAACATCATATCCAATATTTTCAAGTTATTCATAATTATCAGCAGAATTTAATTTTTAAAAATAGCATTTCTTTATGGTACGTTCTTGAAAAATGAACAACACTGAAATTCACTTAGCACTTATATTTTCCAATTGGTTTTTAAATGTGTCTCTCATTTAAGCTACATTTCGTCTTCGAATGATCAATTCATGTCTTTGTCCAATTTTAATTGGCTGTTCTGTAGACAGAGAAAAAGAGATACTTTTTTTCAACAGTGTCTGGCACGCTATTGATCAGCAGTCTCTCTCTCTCTCGTTCCTTTTTTTTCTCTCGCTTGTATACGCGACCGAATTACTAATCACATGGAAAGCAAGGGTTCGCTGGAGCGACAAGCGAAACCTAGTGAACCGAGCCAGTCTACAGACACAGAACCTCGTGTTTTGCCGTCATCCTCGTGAGGAAAAGATTAGTCCAAGATGTCTTAGGTAAGGGAAGAGAAAACCAAAAAAAGATTTTGGCGCAAGGTGTCGTCTTACAAGAAACCAAAGGGAAAGAGAAAGAAGGACGAAAAAATATCTGCATTGGCGTCTAGAACGGTGACCCCACGATCTCTAAAATTTGACCGTTTCACTGGTTCACATACATAACTTACTTTCTCACTTTTACAGCATCAACTGGGATGTTGTGTCACTACAGGTTTTGGTGACATTTCACTTTCACTCTTTTTTCTCCAGTGAAGTAGTTAATGACGACATAATTTAGGTACTGCTTCACTAATCTGCCAGATTTTTGAATCAATCATTTCGATTTTATTCACTTTATCCCGCCCAGAAATGTTCACGTGTATTAGTCATTGGCTTGCTCCAGTATGATCAACAATCTCCCCCTCACTCCTACCTTTATTCACGTAATCTCGCTTCGCTGTTAGCACGCGTAGTGGCTAACAAAAGCACGAAACCCTCTCTCGTAACTCAATGACGTAAAACTGTCGCTGCTCGGATATAGGGATAAATCTTGTCTGCTGTAAATATTTACGTTTTACACAGCAACTAAGTAATATGATTACCCTTTCTACATATGTTTACCGTTTAAAATAGTGAAGAAGTTTAATAAGGAGAACATTTGTTAGAAGTTTCTTTCATTCGGTATGTCATCTTCACCACAATTAGTAAGAGCGTCAATGTTCATATCTGATCTTGCTTCCAGTTCTAATGGCTTATTGTTATTTTCATACCTTTGCACACTAATACAGATAAATCTACATAAGTGCCACATAATGATATATTATTCAAAACGCACTTTCTTTCTCTTCTTTTCTTTTTCTTGTATTTCCTTTATTTTTTAAAAAAAACATTACCCTTCTGGCCTTTCCCTAGGAGCTAGAAAATACTGGA
The DNA here is from genome assembly GCA_022664845.1 of Lepisma saccharinum. Classification (NCBI taxonomy): domain Eukaryota; kingdom Metazoa; phylum Arthropoda; class Insecta; order Zygentoma; family Lepismatidae; genus Lepisma; species Lepisma saccharinum. The sequence continues at coordinate 7,306 of JAGDQP010037189.1, read as the reverse complement.
AACAGTTTCCAAATTTTTGTGAAAATATATTAAACTTGTTTACTTTCTTTTAGAAAGCTATCTGTGTGTCTCTCGATTTGTGTCTCTCCTAAATTTCAGCAACTACAAGTCCGACAGAGATGAACCATAAACCTTTGGATTCGCAATGGTTCCAAACAATAGAATAACCTATCACATAAACTTGAAAACTATCAGGTCCTTTTCAATCGCTTAGTATTGTCGATCTATGTCTGATTGCCCCCCCCCCCCTAGATCTCTCTAAATGCAAGTCCCACAGAGATGAGTGAATGACCGTTGGACTCGTCATGGTCTGAAGCGATGGAGAAAATTATCAGTTTGACTCTAAAACTGGCAGGTCCTTTCGAATTGCTTAGTATACTCTATTTGTGTATCTCCTAGATATCAGTAACTACAAGTCCGACAGAGATGATCTATACACCGTTGGATTTGTCATGGTCTGCAAAGGTGAGAAAAACTACGAATGTGTCTCTAAAACTGACAGGCCATTTTCAATCGCTTAGTATTCTCCATTTGTACCCCTACGAGATATCAGAAGCCACAAGTTCGACAGAGATAAGCCATAAAACGTTGGAATGGTTATGGACACCGGTGGGAAAATCTATGACTTTGACTCTGAAATGGGCAGGCCCCCGCAATCGCTTAGACTCAATTTGTCCCTACGAATTTAACTGTTTCTTTTGTGTACACTATAGGATAATTTGAATTTATACGGGGGTATTGTGGTTTTGTCTACAATGAAACCATTACTTAGCTTGTTTTGTAGTTCACTGGAAAAATACGTCGAAGGTTTATATTTACAGTTTGTATCATTTTATTCCGCCAATAAAAAGCAACAGGCATTAATGAGAAAACGCGACAAAATTCTAGATTCTCTATTAGCTTGTTCGCGGGCATTTCAGAATTTTACAAAAGTACTCCGTAAAATTTTGTACCGCTTTTGTACTGTAGAGGAGTTCTATACCACGTCCAAAAAAGATAAATCGGTACCACTATCGTTTCTAAAAATTTAACAGATTGTACACTCAGCTTCATAGAAAATTTTCTAAGTCCAAAATTGTCTACAATATTCTAATACCAAGTGTTCCAAAAGTTACACAACTCGCTATTTCACAGCATGACGTAACTATTAAACTAAAACACACAGACACGCCGTTTTGCGCTGAAAGATAGATCTGTGTACTGGAAAATTTTGAATATATTAAAAACGTAACATCAATCATCATTAAGACACGGTTCTAAAATAAGAGCTAGAAGAAAACTTGATTACACGCAGCAACTCTGGGGAAAATGGAAAATCAATTCTCCTCCTTTTCACTGTTTCCACTCAATAAGTACGTAATTGACAATCAGAACTCGCACTTGAATTTTCAGTGTTGTCAGAAGAAGTCAAGTTATCATTTTTTTGGGAAACATTTCAACTTTGCTCTTTGCCGTTGACAATGACATAGTGTTGTAGATAAAAGTAAAACACATCTGCCAATCTACCAGAAGTGTTGTCATTGTAATACTGAAAAGAAACTACATTTTCTTAATATACTACTAATAGAATACATAAAGCTTGTAAGCTTTTAGATATGGAGATCCTTTCCTCGTGTTTGATGAGCAGTCATGCAGACTCTCTAGGAAAACCGAGAAACGTTGCAAGCAGTTTAGTTAGTAGGTGTTATGCAAGAATATACACAGCGTGTAAGAAACTTTTTCTGACTCTGGCAACATTTTTATAACCGTGCCTTAATGATTGGTATTTCATTGGTTGATATCTTAACATTTTTCCAATACACAAGGTTATATTTCAGCCCAAGGTCTGTATATCTATGTGTTTTAGTTTAGTTATGTACTATGAAAGAGAGAGTTGCGTAACTTTTGGGACAATCTGCTGCTCTTCATACGTACCAGTTTGATGTTGTTAGAGTTTGTTTCTTTGAAGACTGAAACTTTCTCTGTCCTCTGTCAATCAAGATCTTGTTAATGATGTTCGCTGCTCTTGAAGCAGTTTTTACCTTTAAGGTTACGTCACTTTTCCAATGATCTTCATTTGCCCTACAATCCCATACGCAAAGGAAATAAGAATATTTGTTAGTGTGTCAACTTCGCTGCCCAAGCAAGTTTACCATCTTGAAGCCAACGCTAATAGACCACTTGCATTGGAACGTCGTTGCTGTGTGTTGCAGGTCACCCCACCAAAATGTTTGCAAGTATGTTTCTTATTACAATTGAAGTCTTTAACATTTTCAGAAGGAAATTAACGATTATCATGGTGAATATGCGGCCCTGTCACACCATACGCACGCCAAATATAAACTTGTCCTCGTTCAGTTTTTTTTTCTAGCCAGTCTTCAAAGAACTTGCAAACCTAAAGAACCCAAAACATATCTTGGTTCCGTTTAAATTGTTACTAACGCCCTCAACGAACTGGCGAATTCCTATGGACTGGAATTTTTAGTAAAGTTAGCTCAGAATCACTGCGTTTAACTCCCTAAGTGGAAGATTTATTCTACTGTCCAAGCATTACACCAAAAGAAGCAAGATAGGCTTGTTTCATAATACCAAT